>JAMBLF010001331.1:0-104640 GCA_030578115.1 Leucoptera coffeella
ATGTAGGCACTCCAATGATTAATTGACCCGATCTGACCGTACAATTGCTTCAATTATTTACCTCCGGCCAACGCTGCTTAATCGATTAATTCGTATGAGAACTATAAGTTTGGTATTTGGTCGAATTAATGAAATTTAATCCCATCATTGTCTGAGAATATAATTATGATGTATCCCACTACGTAGCTATAGTAAATAGTCAGGTTAATTTACGACGATGTGGTACTTAAATGTTGAATTGATGGAAAATGCGCTACTTATAGTGAAGAACAGAAGAGTGTGCATAATATAAAGGTTAACGGATGGAAGAGTTGGATTTTATCAAAGTCACCCGTCACGTCAGTCAGTTCTTCGAGCTATCTATACATAAAATAAATAAAAATAAAATAAAAACGTCTTTATTGACTTTAAGTACACGTTAGCTTATGTTTTAAACAGTAGTGATACTTTATTGCAATCATGTGCATTTAAACTTCAATGTGTAGGTGACTAAAACTGCAAGCTTTTTTTGTTCTTCCATCACCGCCCTCATACATACATAAACCTATCGATCTATAATTCAACTATTCATTCGCGATCTAGTGGTTTAAATATTGTATATGAATGTTTATGACGAATACAGATAAAAATTCAGATACTCTTAACACGTATATCATAATCTTTCCAGACCAAAAAGTACTAAATCACAATAATAACTAGACTGTTTCGCCCTTAATAAAAAGACACAAGCCCTTTCATGGCCTGTTGCGATTTAAGGTACAGCTAAGGACGTAACAAGGGCACTAAGGTCGGGTATTTAATAAATCAGGCCAACATGTCTCTTGGAACATCACTACATAGTATAAAACAAAGACGCTTTCTCTGTCCCCATGACCCTTTGTATGTTTAAATCTTTGAAACTACGTAACGGATTTTGATACGGTTTTTTTTAATAGATAGAGTGATTCAAGAGGAAGGTTTATATTTATAATAATATCCATTAAATAGTGGAGTAGGCTATATATTTTATACCCGTGCAAAGCCGGAGCGGAGCACTAGTTCGAGATAAGAAA
The DNA here is from genome assembly GCA_030578115.1 of Leucoptera coffeella. Classification (NCBI taxonomy): domain Eukaryota; kingdom Metazoa; phylum Arthropoda; class Insecta; order Lepidoptera; family Lyonetiidae; genus Leucoptera; species Leucoptera coffeella. Next base: position 1,053 of record JAMBLF010001331.1, read on the forward strand.
GAAAATGTCATATAACATGTGAAAAAGGAATTCAATTCACTCTTTTAGGCGTATACGTTTTAAATACCATTATTAGAAGATATGTTGTGCGGATGAATGATAGCAGATTGACAAAAGGAATAAGAGTGAAGTGCAAGAGCGGTTACGTAGGGGCTGGCCTAATAAGACATTATAACAGTCAGATAGACGCTATATTGAAAAAGGGTGACTTTAGAAGTACGTATAACCGCCGAGTGTGTATGAGAAGATGTATCAGTGTCAATGAAGTACGTCAGGATTGGGACAAATGGGGATCTATGATCTCTACCTACCCCTCTACAGGGAAACAGGTGTGATTAGTATGTATGTATGTACAGGGGTAGGCAGAGATCACGAATCCCCCTAGTCTCGATCCTGATAAACCACTTTCGCTTCATTGACAATGATACACTTCCTCATACAAACACGGCTGTTATAAGTATACGTACTTCTAACGTCACCACGTTTCAAAAAGATGAACAACTGTGAAGACTGTTGTGTCAACGGAACTATAGCCTAGATAGACAAAAACAAATAAAATTTGCCAATTCAAATACGCGTCATAAATTGCACGGACAACAGGACGAAATTAATTAGGGTCGGCCCAATCTAGTTGGTAGTGAGACGCCGACCCTTAATTTCGTAGAGCCCAGAGCAATCACTTAAAGCGGGACTTGGCCAATAAAACAAGCTGCGCACCTAAATAATTTAACACTCCACTTGTCTCATTACATTCGGACACTACAGATGGAGCTACAGCTTCTTTTGGATGCAGCGCTGGTACTAGGAGGAGTTTTATTTATATACGTAATCTAGGTTTGTTCTGACTGCATTTCGGATTGTTTGGTTTCTTACAACGGGACGTAAAAGGTAAATCTAATCGACTTTCTTCGTGACAAGTCATAGTGAAAATTAAAGGACAAAGCATAAATAGAATCCATAGAGTAGTAAAGAACTAACATATCCCTAACAATTCATATTAATGCTATCATAATTATCTTAAAGGTGACCTAAGTTCTCCGATGTTCTGTTCATCCTGTAAGGATGAGTTTGACCTGAATGTATATATATCTCTTTCACATTGTAGCTGGAAGCGATAAAAATATATTACCAAAGCTGGGTTGAAACATTGCTTCTATATTTAGTGCTCCCCGAAGAATGGTTTCATTAGACAAAATGGGATTGTTAGACAACCTAACTGCTGTTCCATTCATGGGTATTTTTATATCTTATGTACTCGCGACCATGATGCTATAAAGAGTGGATTTATACAAGGTTGAGTTACAATTATAATTTAGGAGTATTAAATAGTTACATACGTACATACTATACATAAATAGTTAAATAGCCACCATGGCAAAGCAGGATAATCAACCAAAGATTTCTGTTATTTATTTGATAAAAACAAAATTTGATATTTCTCTTTTTTGTTTGTTTGTTTCTTATGAAATTATAAAAAGACATGTGGTGACGTATATGTATTATTGATATTTTTAAGTTCCAAAACAGCACAATACGTACATAATATACCTACCTTACTAACATTAAATGAGTACGTAATATAATATATAATACGTAACAAAATACTTCCATCACTTTATAATATATTCTCTTATGGATCCTGTTAATTTTTTTTAAGACACCTAAATTTCTCTACCCATCTTCACAAAGACCACATCTCCTAAAACGCCCTTTCCACTGTTTATTATTTTATTTACAAACCAAGTGGTCATTGGTGGTAATATAGGGCCAGTGCATTGCTTTATAGTGGATTCGGAATTAGTCCGTTTGGAACCAAGTCACGCGGCCCAGCGCCGGATGGAATTTAGTTGCTACCGTGTTTATCAATGGACTAACGTGTTTTATAAGCCTTGGGGATTGTTTGTTTGTATAGGTGTAGTGTTTGCAGGGTGAAATATGTTTGTGTTTATAGTTAAAGTTAAGTTTTCCATGGATATTGTTGATTGTATTTTTAAATAGCTTCAGTTTGAATGGTGGTAGTTGCAATGTAGTTTGTTTATAAGGTTATGCAATCGAGTGAGTTGACATTTTGGATCTATTGTAAAATTATTGTTAACAACCTTGCTCCTGTTCCATTCATGGATATATTTTTATCGTAACAGAAACACGACCATAATATACGAGTATTTACTTACATTAGTATTGATTATTTAATCATAACAATAAAAACTAAACTTTTTGTACAATATTATATTAAATAGCAAAACTCACAAAAATTCTTAATTTATCTAACATACAATAAAAACAAAAACAGATCACGTCATAAAACAAAACACAATAATAGTGCAGCGCTGAATTCTTTTTTCAAATTAGGTCGAGTCTCGTGCATTACCAATCTAGAACAATAAATCATTGTTCAACAGAAAGTTGTACTAACGTAGGTGGTCCGATAAAGTATCGATGTCCGAATGTCTTAAGGACGAGGATACTTATTTTCATGCAGCCCGTGAGCCGCTTTACTTTATGGGGCGGCCAATGGGAACATTCTTGACTGACATTACGATGTACAGAAAGGGTAGACACAAGTCTGATGTTCACAATATGATACGTTGTAGGTAGGCAGTAGTTATTTTGAAACACTCGCGATTTATACTCATTTCATTTACTTTATGCGACAGGGTCATATCACTATTTATATATAGATATATATTTATTTATTAATAAAAATAAAATAAAATTCTTTTTATTCACACTATACGCAGTAACACAAATAAGCACAAGTAGACACAAATAGAGAAAAGAATTAATTGATGTATAATAATTTACATTTATGGAACCAAGCTATTTCGTGATATGACTCGGTCTCATATAGTAAATGAAATGTAGTAGGCAGGTTAGTTCGTTTCTGACAAAGGCTCACTAACTAACAAGTAGGGTGTTGAGTATAAGGTAAAAAGAAAGATTAGTATGTACGTGGTTATTAAGCCAATGATAATAAGCATAGAGAGTACTTCATTTAAATCTTAGATGAGCACTAAATAAATATGTTGTATAATAAAATGCTACATTTAAAATTGTACAAGTAACTTAACAACTAATGTAGCGGAGGTGTTAAGTGAATTCCGAAAAGTACAGATAGCAGAACAAGTTCATAAAATGGAAATGAAGATTTCAAGCTGTCCATTTTATAGAGCACGTTATTAAAATAAAGAGTACGCGATTGTAAGGCAAGTAACAGAAAACAAGCAATAAATGCGAGACACTGGATCCTAAGTAGTTGACGCCTACGCAGGGCTCATTTTACACTGGTTCATTTTAATGGAATTCAATTTTCAAGTATCACAATCTTATTGCAGCATTGTATTCGTAGCATAAATGAAATTTATATTTTGTGTACATAAAACACACGTATATGATATATATATACTATTATATATTACATACACATATTAATACAACTCTTCTTAATACTAAATATTTTCTGATCCGAAAAATATTGCATAACTAAGTAACACCTTATTGAATTGATCTAAATGTTTATTCGTACTTCTAATAACAACCTTTTGCAGTATATCTTTCACAATGGTTTTTTATATACCATTGAGTATTGTTTCTTAAAATAAAGACCATATTATTATGTAGTCATTATACCTCCTAATAAAAAGCATAGTTACAACAAAATAGTCAACATGCTCCTCTATATAGTAGCTGTTGTTTTAATATTAGGGATTATAATATAATACATTCAGGCGCGTGTTAGAGCGGTAATATTTGTCCAGGTGCATCAACTCTACCACTGAATAGCAACATCAAAAGTGCGCCTTATCAAAACAACTAAGTCTTACGAAGTAATAAATTTAGAACAAAGTGTGTGCTGTGAGTGCAAGAACATTTGGTCACATTAAATTTTATCTTTATGCCCCTGCTTATCCAATTTAAAATAGGTCCACATGTCCGTTGCTCGGAGGATTTCTAGAATAGCCTCCTTATAGTCTAGGCTATTTTGGAACCACTCACTTTCCTTGCTTATCGATTGATGTTACTTTTATTAGTTATTTTAAGTCGAGACGATATGGTACACGTTTTATGTTTTGTTTTATGTATCCTTTCTTATTTTTATGATGTTGTATTGTCGTCCCGTTTTCGGTCGTCTATTTAATACATTATAATAGGTTGAGTTGAGTTGCTTTGTTGTTTTTATTCTATTCTGATTAACTTAGTTGAGGTTAAGGTTTTAAATAATATAATACCTCTATAGGTACGGATAGAAGTCAAGTAAACAAAAATATTTCGAAAAGAATATCTTTCTTAAGTTACAATTTACAGTTAAGTTACAAAATAAACAGAGACCAATATTTAATTCATTCAGACTTGAAATTTCAAATTAAATTGGTGTATATTAATCTTGAATTCAGCAGCCTAATTACAGGTATTAGGGCAGCAACAGAAGCGCAATATTTAGAAGCGAACAATTACAATCAACTATTAATTGGCAATTACATAAAGTTCAAGCCAATTAGGAGAGGTGACCTTGCTCGGTATCAACTCGAGACGCCTCAAAATATTACCTAATCGCACGAAGCACATCTTCACGTCTCGGGCACTTCATAAAGAAAATTTACTCATCTGATATATTTATTAACATAAGCCCTGGAACCGCCGAATGGATCCTCCACGTACGCCGAATATCTCACCGCGTAATAAGAAAAATGTGACGTCACCTCTCCTTAGTCGGCTAATAAAGTTGAATTATACACGGAGCTGTTAGATGGCGTTAGGAAATTCATTCTGGCCGCGACGAGGCAGCGGCGGAGAGGAAAGTGTCTGCTTATCATGCCAGAGAGCGACGGGCCGCCCTGGTGCCGTAACGGCCGACTTGGGAGCGATTCCACCAATATTACCGACCTTATTCCGAACGTGAACGCGCAAATTCGGAATTATGACGCCAGCGCCATTTTATTATCGCGATGACGGATTTAGATTGGCCGCATGAAATATGTCGTGGCTTTATCTGCGACACGTGTCGGACAGCGCTCAGCCGCTTAGACTTATTATCGCTTCAACATCAACGCAGTTGACGATTGATTTTTATTGCTCGTTACCGAAAAGGGTGCCACTACGCTGCTCTCGAAATAGAAGAGTGCCAACAAAAAATAGAGTTCGTAAACTTTTTATTAAAAAGACTGCACTCTTCTCAGCTTAACGAGACAACGGATTTATACACAGTGCCTTTATTGTGCGCAGTCCCCTTTATTCATGGTAGTCAAGTAACACCAATTAGTGAGTTCATTAAGGCATTTCCTCGAATGAGAAACAACGAATCGAATTTGAATAATTCCACAGCGAACAGGAGACAAATTATTTAATCACTTCACTGAGGCAGAGGCAGCGTTCACAAAGGCGTTAATATAAACAATACAAAAGGAAAGAAGCGAAATTGCATGAAAACAAAAAAACGCAGTAACGATGCAACGCAGCACCGTTAACGAACACTGTTAAAACAATAACGTTAATTGTTAAACTGCATTAATTGGTGAATTCAACATTTCGTTTGGCCCCGTCGAAACGCTCGTCGTTGACACTCGCTTGCTTTTGCCGAACGGCGAAACCAAATTAGTCCCATTTAAAATGGCCCAGTAATTCCTGCCGTGGCCCAATGCGACTGCAATAATGCAATCGGAATTCTAAAGGACACGTACCAAACCGGCATGCAATTGAATTTTTGTTGGTCACTTTTCCCATAATGTCAGCAGATTCCATCTTTTTATTGCGTCCGCTTCGGAACTATTGTTCTGCTCTAGCTATGCTTTGCTGGGTACTTTTCAAGTCCGTTTCCAAACGTTCAAGCTTTTTACAAAGATGAGAGACGTCGCGTGTATCTTTTGTATCGACGTCAGCGCACCGAACTTTTCATAAAATATTTTCAGTAACGTCGAGCGAAATTGGTCAAAAAGGACTCCCCAACAAGATTATCTCGGACGTTCTTAAACGAGAATTTCTTTTCGAGTTGAAAGAGCTCTTCTTGGCCTACGACAAAGTTCAATTTTCTTTGATGTTGTTTACTTTCAATGACCCTTGTAGACTCAAAAGAAATATTCTAGGCTTTTGGACAGCTAGTTTATCAAAAGATCGTTTTGTTTTATCGCTCAAAGTCACGTCATTGGATTTCCATTATGGAAAACTGTAGTTTGTGTCTTGCTTGTCGTGCTTATCTGACGAAATTCGGAGAGTAATAATAAGTAAACGAACCATAATTAAGCTATTCTATGAAAGTGTAGACTGGGATTAAATAGAGAGACTGTAGGATCCACTGTGGCGACCTCTATTTCGCCACAAGACTAATACGAATGTTGTAAGTTGAACCTTACCGTGAATTACTCACTAATATGACAGGTTTTATAATCTTAATAAATACAAATGTTAATTGTTGTTACTAGTATTCATCTACAAAAGTATTTAAAACATAATTAACATTTTTTATTGGTCTGAGCTTAGCAAGTATACGTACAACTAAGCGTCACTTAAATAACGTTTAAGTGTTGTATTTAAGCGCATTTTCATTTGGCATTCTCATTTTGTCCTCAGACCTAATATATAGCAGATTCATGGCATTGTTAATAAAGGACTTCTCGACAATAAGACTGCTAAATAAAGACTTTATCTTGCAAAGGTCTCTCGATTCCAATGAAAAACAAACCTTAATAAACAAAGGGAATAACCGAGAGGACACATAATGACTCCATATATCAGGGCATAAATGGAACACTGGAATAAATAACGTGTATTATTATAGACTTGGGCGGTGGAATGCTCGCCGATTGTGTGTGAAAATTGGACCACTTTTTTGCGTTTTCAATTTCATGCCATTATTTTCTACTGGCTCAAGAGCCTTTTAATGAACGAGCTGAGAAGGATTTGCAAATGTTATAATATGCAAATGAAGTATGTGTAAAAGAAGTAATAAATTTACTCGAAGTTGTTATTGGCCTATTGTGACGTTTTTTATACAGTGCATACATTATTTCATTGTTTTTCAAGTGAATTAGTAGCCTATGTGGCACTTTTTCAGCCACGTATTGACGCATCATCAATATGATAATTAGCCCCAAACAGAAATAATGAATAGATTATTATGAGAAACATGGAATCAGGTTTTAGAGCCGCACTTAAAGAACAATTTTACAAGAGCAATACATAATTTAAAAGTCTGGCTACAGAACTTACACAAAGAGGTATTTATGCCTGCTTCTCTCGCATAAACATAATACTTAAACTAGACTCAAACTTTCAAGAAGCATCTCCTAGATACTTTAAAAGTAGAGTACGAAGATCGGGCACCACACACGCTGCGAAGATTGAACGCGAGGCCGCTTGTTTCGCGAATATATCCTGCGTAAGTAAAGACGGGCTCAGAAACTTTTTCCATCGGCGAAGTTCCTCTATAAATCGTCACGGACCAACGGACGCAAACTGGATATTTGGACGAAACTATCTTCGGGACCCTTCCATTGACAATTTATGCCGGATTTGCATTAGAGCTAAGTAAATTACGACGGTTGAATGTTTGAGCTTGTTGTCAGCGACCCTTATGGCTTGTCTGCTACGATATTGCTTATTGGCTGACAATTTTATGATGCTATCATAATAAATACGGTTTCTTATTTCTTAGAACTTGGATCTCATTTTTCTACCGTACATTGGCAAGTTTATTACTTTAAACCATATCTTTGCACTAAGTATACAGCGTACGAGGACATGTTTTTATGGAAATAAACGGTTTTATTGCACAAACAACTTTATTTTAGACCTAAATTGTCATTTGATTCTTCATGTAAGATTACAAATCTGCAATGGCTTGGCTCAGCGGCTAATCTCGTTTCGATCTGTTCAAAGGCTAGGTAGGTTCCTACTAAGTTTATGTCGGTGGGTTGACCTATTTGGCGTTTACACAATAGTTACTCCATATTAGGTTGACAATTGCAAGTAAACCGCAGGCGGGCGATTCGACCGCACTCGTAACCCGATCTGCGACGTTTGACGGCCATTTGATATAAAATCGATACTATTGTGGGCGCCCGTTGAGTTTTACGGTACGTTTTGCTTGTCACACAGCGCTACGGATATGTTTTGACTGCTTCTTCTAGATGTGACTTCTCTGAGTGCAGATCGCGGTAGAGCGCCTGCGATACTCAATACTGAGCCTAAAGTAGTAGGTTTTAAGGCTCTTATTAAAGTGGAACTGTTAGATCTTTCCAATAGAATGTATGGTCGTAAAATCGTCCTTGTTTCGAATGTTTCATGTTGGAGATTATTTATACTGCGCTCCGTTGGATTGCCTTTTCGATTGGCTGACAATTTTGATTGTTAAAATAAACGTAGACAGCAAATATTGTAGTGGAAAATGGAAACCGGTCCATTGAAATACGGTTCTGACAAAATAATCAATCGTAAAAGCATACCATTGTAAGGGAATGATTGTGTTTTCACGATATAAGAATGGATTTTATATCACATTGAAAGGCTAAAAAATGCAATTAATAGTCATGATACCGACATTTCAAACTTCATCGTGATAATATATAAGCGTCCACTATAAAAGATTCATTGCGCTATAAAATAAAGTGAAGGAAAATTAACTTTGGTAAGACCTATAACGGACAATATCGTATATCTTTCCGTCCATCAGATAGCGGAGTTTTCTTTGACTTCGGCTGATTTATTTCCGTGCAGGAGATAACGGCCAGAAGGACCACTCTTAATGGCCGAAATAGGACGAAAATGTCCAAGAGTAGGCGCTCCCTTCGTATAATTTTAACATAACGCACCTCGAGGCCCATAAAACGTGTATAAAAAGGCGAATTTTCGACCCGCTCCTTTATTTACAGCCGACATTTTCTAACAATCTTTGTTTTTCCGAGTAATCTATTATCGTCCGTTTTCACGATTAGTGCTGAAAAATATTTTTGAAGACTCTATTATCATAAGTGGTTGGATTCCTTGCTTTTGTTACAAACGTGGCAAACATTGGCTAAAGGGTTATATAAACTCAACGCATATTTCCTAACGCAGTGCAATCAAAAATAGACTAAGCAATTGACACTAATTTGTGCATTTCATACTGCAGCACTTGTGCTGTGAGTCAACAAGCTTTCTGCAGTGCGATTTGTGGTTGGAATAGAAATATGAATACCTTGTTTTAGTCAGAACATCTTCTATCCAATCATTACATGCAAACTGAAAGAGAAAATGTCCAGTTTTTATTAGGTTATAATCACAACTATACGAGTGTATTCTTGGTTTTTAATTAAGCATTGTACTCAACTCTAGGAGCAAATAGTTTTTAGCATATCTTTAGAAATCCTCTTCAGTCGAATACGAAATCAGCTGCATCATATTCAAAAAACGAAACAAATGCCAGAGGATTCGGGAAATCGGCTTTGTCCAACCTGCATTCGGAGTGTGAAAGGGACACACGTATAGGGATTCCGCTTGTTAGAGCAGGGGAACGAATGCAATGGAGACGTGAGGCGAATCCTGAAGACTTTTTACGTTCGCAAATTTCACCCCTATCTCACGTAAAAATCTAGTGAAAAGGTTTTCAATTCGATCCCCTGTACAGAAACGAAACATTGAGCTGAATCCTTAAGGTTATCCGAAGTTCGCTTTGTTTGCTTATTTAAATAGCGAATTCTGCACCAGGAGACCAGCTTCTCTGTAGCATTTGCATTTAACTATGTAAGCAAGTAAACTGCTTCCTACACTATTTTTTAACTATTTATAAATATGTTCGAATCAGGCTTATTCCTACATTGAAAAAAACGTGGGTGGGATTAAATATAAAAGGACAATTGAAAGGTTGACTGAGCGGGTTAAGTAGATAGTCATTGTAAATGTAAAAGAGACTAAGTCTAAAGACTAGTTTTACACGTGTAACTATTAACATTCAGGCTATTGTTAAATAATTACCTATTTACTGGGCGTAAATTATTCATATTCTATTTCGATTGCCAGTACAAATTGACGCCGAATAAAAGATTCATGGAACACAAAAATAGGTGACGACCAAAAAGTTCGACTCAAATAGTGTTTGTGTTTTTCTCGTGGACAATAGTTTTAAATAAAAATGTTGTGAAATGCCGAACTTGATAATTGAGTTATCTCAGAGTCGGCACTTCCGAATGTTTTGGTCGAAAGTTTTTGTATATACCGATTTTAGAAACAACTACGAATGAAAATTGAAACTTTCTACAAAAAGTGCCATGAAGCATAATTTAAAAAATCCATAATTATACACATACACACAATTTGTTGATCTGTTAAGGGATAACAGATCTGTTGTAACTTTGTAATTAGAGCACCAAAACTTAGCCCTTAATTACGTTAATTCCCATATTTATTAGGTTATAAAATTAATAACTTACTTATATAACTATAACTGCAGTCATCTTTATGCTGAATCGTCTCACCTGAAAACAAATAAAACAATGTTTATTTTATTTATATTGGCAAAGAAATTTTCAGACATTTGATTAATAAACAAAGGATATATTAATGCTATACCTATAAAAGTATTTATATTATAATAAAAATATGAAAACTTATTTTCAAACGTGATGTTAGCGTTTTTGGTTTGCATTGTAATATTCAGTTGTTGTTTATAACGAAAATACACATAAAAGTATTATAAATGAATAGTAAATTTTATAAATAGAATATTTTCTGTGCAGCAGAACAAAGAATTTTAAAATAGTGGTTTTTATACAACCTGTACCGACAAATATTATTCCCTCGCGATGTAATATTTTATGAACCATAAATTCGTTTTGTTTTCCATAAGCTAGTATTATTTGGAACACAAAAATGTGTAAATTTTTCCTACTACACCACTGAGATTGAATGCATTCATTTGAATTCACGTTTTTAAAACAAAACTATACATTTTAAAAGATTATTTTCTTCCATTTAATTATTATTCGGAGTGATATATGAAAGTGATATAAGAAGTCAAATTATGACATAAAAGATTTAAGAATACTGGAACACTTACACTACCTTTGATCTAACTTACAAATATACTCATAATTCCGAGTATCTGTCACAAATACTGAGAACGACTCACAGAGAACATCACATTGAAAAGTATTTAGACAAAAGAGCCCGACAAAAACGTCGTGACTTCAAAGTCAATTAAAGCGGGAGATAAGTTAAAACTGTCATATCATTAGGTACAGCGTACCCGTGTTCTACATGTCTCCCTTCCTAAAACATCTATTAAAATACGTGCCACCGTGAGAAATTGAGAACCGGGGCAATTTCAACGTTCAATTTTGAGTTGTGTTCTTCAAACGACAGAGGTGAAATTTCTTTGTTTTCCCCCAAAGTCGAAATGGCTCCGAGAGCTTTGTATCACGTGCAATCGTCACGCACCATTAGATTTGAATCTAGAACTTCTTAAATACATGGCGGCACCCAGTTACCAAGGAGTATTTAAGATTGGAGATACGGACGCCACGGAGGCGGAAATATTCTCATTTAGAATTTTCAAGCACCATCGATGCGTACCTTGTCCAATTATCTCCGATCTCAAACATGCTTAATGAGGTCTTATCGAGTTTAATTGATAGCTGACTGACGACCACTTGGCTCTTGTATTCAAAATCTAACGGGTCTTTGAATTTGAACAGAATTAATAAGAGCTATGAAGTCAAAAATAATATAGTATGTATATTTAAGTTCATATACTCACTAGGTAGAGGTTTAGGGATATAGTATTGGGATATAATAATAAAGTATCGTCTTTACTCATTTTCTATCTATTTATTTCATATTTTTAGTTGCATCTTACATTATGCAGCGCAGCGCCGTGATTAGATACATTTTCCTTACATTACCTAGATACTAATCACAAATCCAATGAAGAATAACATTGATATATCAAGTACCAACAAACATCTTCCACTACTTGATAAACAGAAGACAATCCAGCTCGTAACAAATTCTCTCACATTTGTCGAGAACTGATTGAACCTCCTTCCCCGTCCTAACCTAAAAATCTGCATGACGCGGACCCCGACATTTCTCCGCCGCGTTCCCTTTATAATGACGTAATTCTATACGTTATGGACTGTGAGGAATTTAATTTGGGCCCCTTTTTGTGCATTAGGCGCTTTTTTGTTGACCGCTAAGAGCCTGCTGTGTGGAAAACGTTTAAAGGTGGATCGCCCTCCTCAATAGGTGTAGGACCCTCTGGAAAGTGGCAATCAGAAATTCCAGAAGCTCTACGTGGGTCCAAATTAGACGTTTCCTAAGTTACTGCAATCTTTTGTTACTAGTAGCTGTTGGTAGAACGAATAATAGTTATACTTTAAATGATGCAAAGACATTTATGTATATTTAATGAATTTCGTTCAATTTACTTTTTAGTAAGTAACGACTTATCAAGAGCAGGTTACATTACGTTCAAGGACTGACGATCTATCTAGATGAAAAGAAAACTATTTGTCTAGATCGATTGGCTTTTCAATTTCTAATTGACTATTATGTATGCACAACGAGTGAAGAAACCTTATGTAGGATATCTAACAATTCGTAAGAAAATGAATCATATTATAATCAAATGCTTGGTACCAAATTAAGTAGAGATCCCGCCACATAAGGTGGCAGTAGCCAAACTTGGAACTAAATTTGACGTTACCGCCATTGCGTGTTATTTTGTATGAAAGGTAAATTTAGTATTACCAGCGTTGTGTTTTTTGCCCACTCTTTGTAATTTTTATGTTTGTTAAGGGTGATTATAATAAATTGATTTCCGGAGTTTCTTGTTAGTTCTTCTCCAAGCTAGGGTCTCCGCTGATCTAGCCTCGGTAAAAAATATGTAAAGACAATGCTCAGAGCCGTGTTTGAAATAATAGTTTTAAGAGATTCGCGATTTATACACATGATATAAGATATAAGGGTGTGTATAAGATTGATTGCAGCTGTGGGAAATCCTACGTCGAACACACTAAACGGTCTATTGCGGACAGAGTGAAGGAACACATAATATATGTAATATATAATAAGAAGGATAAGTCCCGTTAATTATTAATCATGTTTGAAATAGTTTAATAAACATATTTTGACTTTGATATATTAATTTGTTTTATTTGAGTTTATAGCTCTGCAACCAAAGACCGTTACAAATGAAACCTATAATGTATCGAGCCGTATGGCACAGTGAGTGCTAGTTTTGGCGTGTTTACTGGTAACACTGAATTACGCGACTGTGGCGACGCCTCCAACTGCCACCTTATGTGGCGGGATCTCTATTCTATCTCCCATTGTCTCTGGTACGAGTGACGTGACGACAGACGCAAACATTTACGCATATTTAGAAATGAGTCCTTTGTATGGAGGTTTTATTGCACGGTTTATTTATTCTGCATGACGCTGGCTTTTTATGTTTCCTTAATGGCCTGTCAGTGTCTGGTTTCTTGATTTAGCTATCATATAAAAGTTACTTCGATTGAAAATGCATGCCCAATAATTCTATAGTGCATTCAACTCAGTACGTTCTCTACTCTTCGTTAATATTATAGAGACAGATAGATATTGGGTGTCCATCATCAACTAAGTTTGGTTACTCTTTACAAACAGTCATGTTGGATATTGATCATCAGGTAAATGTTGGTTACTTTTTACCAGATTATAATCCATAGGCATCCACGTGACTCAGGTTGAACTACGTCGCCGTATACAGATACTAATAGCTTATTTCGGGAAATAGGCAGGTTTCTTCACGATGTTTCCCCACAGCGAAATGTTAATCACTACAAATTCTATTTCTATGGCTTCGATGGTTTGGACATGTTATGCAGATGAATGATAGCAGATTGACAAAAGGAATATATATGAGTGAAGTGGAAGGGCGCCTACCCATCTACAGGGAATCAGGCGTGATGTGTATGTATGACAAATTCTAAGTATTAAAACCGTACGTGATGTGTTTCCTTGAAGAATTTAATCTCTTTCATGATTGTCGGTAAAATGACCGTGAACTTTTTATCCACACTTGAAGTTTTATGTGCTACGCATAATGAGGTGTGCTATGAAATTGCGAAGGCCATTTGTCGCCAAAGTAGACTTAGAATTTTATTTCTGCATATTTATATGTTCTTTTCTAACACGTACTTTATTATATTTAAAAACTTCTAAGTACCTTCAAACTTTGTATTACGTAAACGACACAATTTTTGACAATTATTCCAATTTATTTTCATGTTTCTTATTTACGTTTTTTCCTCATTTACCTAACATTCATTTAGTTCCATGCGGCGATCGATAGTCTTATTATGCCGTTGGGGACGTAGAGGCGCGCACATACGAATGTATGTATTCCTCATTTACCATATTAGCTGGTAGATGATTTAATGCTTACATGTAAGTGGCTTGGAATTATTATTGAAGATTATTACTACTATCTGGTAAAAATTTGGTGAATGTGTGCGCATCATTTACCTTCAATACAAAGATGAAAACAAGCACTGACTATATTTCTGACTATACCGCAAGTGATTATAAGTGTCATAAACAGATAAATTTATAGTAAATAACTTGTCTCTTGCTGTTTTGGGACTTGACTAGAAAGTAACCATCTGGCACGTTAAGCCTACTACTACTAAGTTACGAAGCAATTTCAGTTGCGATTGGGCAACGTGCCAAAACATCACCAATATCTGAAGTGATTTCTATGTGCATGTGCGTTTTAACCTTCAAATATATATACATATACCATACAGACAATTTCTCTTATGTTATCAGAGGTTTGCGTGGCTATCTCCGCTATTGTATTAAGTGATTCTTGATAACATAGAATCATATCTATAAGATATCTCCCACCTTCTACATAATAGTCACAAATCATCATTACAGGTTCCCTCGTGATTTAATTTAGCAACACTAATACATACATACACATCACGCCTGATTCCCTCTACAGGGTAGGCAAAGATCACGGATTCCCAGTTGTCTCGATCCTGACAGACCACTTTCGCTTCATGGACACTTATACATCATCTCATACACACTCGGCGGTTATAGGTACTCCCTTTTTCAATATAGCGTCACAAGTAACACTAATCTTAAGTACTATTTAGGACCACCGCAAAAGCCCTAGAATCAAAGAGTCCAGACAGGAACTACCAGGCGAGCATGAAAGCTGAATAAGTAAATACAAGACACTGCTTGTCAGGTGAACGGATGCACGCCGATCACAAACATAACTGTGACATTGTGCCAGGCCAAGTTGAGCTTTATGTCCTAAACAATAAAAGCTATGGAGTCGGGAACACACGCTGCTATGTCGATATGCGGGTGCATTCATTCAGTATTCAAGTGGCCTGATGTGGAATATGAAGCGTATGGTTATGTTAAAATTTCGCTTCTCCGCGCTGCGGTCTTGGTGGCGAAATAAAAATATGTAACAAGCTTGAGGTGTTTCGATATGTTAACGGTGTGCAAGAGATTCTGAATAACATATGCAATATGGTATACTAGTGAACATCAGGAACAGATGAACTCAGCCACTATACGATTATGCATATAATTATTATCTAGTTGATAAATATGAGTTGATCGATAAATATTACTTGAAATTAATTTCATGACTATGAATGCATGTCTTGCTCTCTGTGCTTATTTTTCAAGACAACATTCTAGTCGTTTTATTTATTAAAACATTTCAGGAGACTATTACCTTGGCCTTAAATAAATTGATGGTTACCATGGTTACCGTGACATTATTTATTGACTGTGAATCTCATTGATATGGAATATTTGTGACAGGTAACAAGCTTCACAGTCACCTCCTACGCAAAGCCGGGAAGCACGCTACTTAACAATCTCATAACATAACTAGACCTACAAATACAAGAACCTGGAACTTCTGACTACCTTGTAGGGATAAAGGTCATGAAAATTGATGGCCCATGTCTTTATAGATTAGAACAGATATCAAATGTAGCCGTCTTAAACCTTCCCTAAACAGAGTTCCGCATTCGCAGAGGGTGGGGGCGGAAGGGCGCATCATGGCGGCGACACCACTTCCGGTTGCGACAGGCAAAAACCTTGCCTGCAAATTTTGAATTTAGAACCCCAGCTTACATGCACGGTTATGAAGTAATTTAAGTCTTATTTAAACAACTTTGGCCTTTTAAATATATTTTTCAGCAAAGGGAAAAGGTTTAAATTTTATAATTGTTAGTATCTTGTTCGGGACTTAACTAGAAGGTATCCAGTTTCTAGTCCCTCATAATATATTTCAAATACGCTTAAAACACTTTTCTTAGGTGTTTTAAAAGTACTAAGTTGTAACCATAACAACCATATTAATTTTCTTTCACTTGTCTTCATTAATGGTACGACTTAGCAACTAGCAATTAACTATCTTAGTATAATAATACATCAACCCCACCTCAACTCTGATAGTCTAGCTTTTGGTGACTATGAAGTATTTGTAATAATAGTCTGTCTATGTCAATGGGCCATAGCGGCGTGAAAATGTTACTACGTATTCAAATTTTCAGCTGGCAACAAGATTTATGAGGCAGCAAAACAAAGCCGGTTGCCTATGGCCCGTATAAAGAAAAATAACAGTCCATTCACTCCCATTAACCTACGGTGTGTGTGAAATCAAGCGTGTACCGGGTCGGCCACGCACGGTTGGGTACCGTACTCCATGCTTCATGTGTCTTGTTCTAGTAATTTTAGAAATGGTCCTCTTTGTATAAGTTACGGTAACTCATTCGCACTAATAAGGAACTAATAAGTAGCAGTCGAAGTATCTTAAGTTATGTTAAGGGCAACGAATATGAATCATGAGTTAGGTGATGTGATGTTAGGGGTTTGTAAGGGTTTAAAAATATAGTATATGCTTGATCTCTGTGTACCCTGTGTATATAAGCCTGACATTTACATATGTAAGTGCTCATAAAACGTACGTTCATATCTAAGAAATCCTTTGAAACTTAGCAAGGTAACGTAAAAAGACATGAAACAAACAGTCATTTGAACATGTGAAACGAAACTCTGTCAAACAAAACGCAAATGATGAAACCAACTGAAAAACCTTCGCAAATGCTTCCATCAAACAAAGAAAGAAGCAAAGTAGCACTTGTACCACAAAATTAAAAGCAGACAACCACGTATGTTTAATATCCTTATCTTTAAGCCTAACTACGTACTGCAGTCGGCTACTGCATGATTCTTAGGTCGACGTTCCCCGTTTAACTTTCGCTCTTAGCCTGAAAGAGTTATGGTCCAAATTCAAAAGTCGGCGGCCCCGCCAGCAAAAATAAATGAATGGTGCAACCCGTAATCATCGTATGAATAGCCAAAGACTGGGAGGGCCTTTTCAAACTCTCAAAAGGATATTTCCGAACGCACCTCAAACTAGACGGTTAATTACAACCGGAACTTGGACGTAGCGGAATTTGAAATTCTTATTTTCTTACCTAGTTCCGTGCTGAGTAACAAGATGACGACGCAAAGCTAAGGCGAAGAAATCGGAGAGAATCCTAAGTTTGAGTATCCGCTTGCATATTTTAATTTCAATGTGATTAATTAGTTTGTCATGATTAAGTTGCTAACTATTGGAAAGTTTCTGCTGTGTATAATGAGAGCAAAAGGGTTTATATTTCATATTGTTTCTCATGATAAAGAGCTTTGTAATGAGAAATAAACCTTGAATGTTGTTGTTTACTAAATCACTAATCAAGACAAATCTGATCGCAATAATTTAATAATATAAAAAAACTATTGAATACGACGTCCCCATTTTACAATATCGACCGAACGACCGCTACCGAAAAACCGCTCCCGAAAACCAAGTAGCCACAGCGAACCATTTAACACAATTTCGCAACAATCTAACCAAAATGCAAAGCACAGGTATGCCTGCAATAAATAGAGGACCATCAGCGAGTTTACTGGCAACACTGGAACAAAGGACAGAAATGGCGCGCGATTTATGCAATACATGAGGCCACACCGAGCCGCCTCCGATGATGGGCGCATGCTCTGAGCTCTGCGGATGAGGACACACTGGTGGAATAGATGGTGAACCTTCACCGTGAAGAAGGGGATTGATACGGAAGTAGGGAGACAGATATATGGGTAAAAGGTTGAAGAGATATTAAGAGTTTAGTTCATGGTCAAAAAGATATTATAGAGTTGATTATTGTGATAGAAATCAATGTCATTTAAGGCTACAAATAATTGATTCTGATAGGATTGTAGTTTATACTACACTAAAACTGCAAAATAGAACACAATTTATCACTTACGTAAACCATCGGATAAATTTTAATGAAAAAATAATTAGGTAGTTCCAATTTTCGGATTATTACTACTATTACTAAATTACAAGGGAACATCTCGCTTTTATTGTCGCATCAGCATTCAGTACGTTCCCACCTCAACCCGAGCTAGGTAATGGGTGCAGTAATTTGGGAAATATGTACGGTTGGGATGTCGTTCCGTAATTTACGGCGATCGACGAGCGCCGAACTAGCCTCGCTAATTGCCCGCCTCTGTTTGCCAGCTGCAAGTTACTGTAACGAAGTTTCAAGTTTACGTCCCATCAGCACTTGGATATTTTTCAACAAATAGCTTTTACTTGTTCCAACAGTGAACTTGGTTTGGGCAATAAATCGCACTACACGTGAAGGATGCTCGGTAAAAGCTTCTCCTTAGTGAAACGCGGTGGAAATGCTAGTATTGTGGAATGATTGATCGATACGGCTTTGTTTGAGGCTTTATCAGTAAATATTTAAATGAAAAATTGTTTTTTTTTATACTGAATTTAATACAATTATAAAAATAACATGAAAAATATCAAGTTTTATTCCGTATTTTAATATTTTACTTCCATGAATGTTTTTGTTTTTCTGTATACAAAACAAAATCAAATTAGTGTAAAAACGTTTCGATTAATCTAAAAGCAAAACAATATAAATCCACCAAGGCGTTACAACTAATAATATTCAGTTATTTTCCCTTTTAACTGAATTTGATAAAGAACCGTTGACGTAAAATGTCTCAAGTTGTAGCATTAATACTCGCCCTTAATAAGAACATCGCTTCTTCCCACTTCCCTTTAGAGTGCGAAATGTAGGCAAAGTATCGTGGGAAACATCACATTTGTGAGCCCGACATGTCTTTTGAGGAGCAATGCAACTTTCTTGTCCGCACTAGTTGTTTTATGAGGGTTCACTTGTAATTTTGCCAAGTTAAATATGCAGCCGCCGTTATACTAAGTCTACTCGCCTAATTGAAGTCTTCGTGGTAGCTCCTATTACTTGTTTATTTCAAGTTGTTGGCTTCGGTATACTTTGTAGTTTCGTTTAGTAATTTATCATAATTTTCTATTGGTGATTTTAGCATCAAGCACATTAGGTTAAACCAGCGTTCAATTTGATTATATTGAAAATTACTTAATCTATTTACCTTTTGGGCGATTTAGCTCAGTATTGAATGAAAAATATGTAAACACGATCAACTTTGATTTAGCAAGAAGACATGTCCACTTAGCGTTCCATTAGTTGATTTGGAATCAAAACCACAAATAACAATCTAAACAGCCGCTAATGATCAAATATTACGTGACAGCATTTCAAAATCTACAATTGACAGCTAAAGCAAATCGCAAATGACATTAAAATGAAAGCCCGTTGCAATGGAATGCTTCTAAAGTGCCGTGTAAATATCGCTTTAAAATAAACAAACAGTATTAATCTGCTCGCACACACGGACTAAATTAATGACTTCTTTACAAATAAATTCTATTGGGAATCGGATTAATCAATGTGGTCCCCTCGTGGGTGAACGGTCCTGCCGGATCGCGTGTTTATTGTGATTCCGAAATCGTTAATTCGGTTATTTAACATGCCAACCTATTAAGCGCTCTTGATCTGGGATTTAATGACGTATCAACTTTATTCGGTTATGGTGTATCAAGTAATTTTAAAATCATATTTGCGCGCAGCGATAGTAATTATGAAAGAATATTTTTTGTATTTGACGAGGAATTATGTACAATATATATTTAATTATAAACAATATAAAAGAAATCAGATAGCTTTTACATACTAGTCTTTTATAAAAAAAATTGTTCCATTTTTAAATCCACTTTATTTTTACACAAGATCCAAACTACAGGAATCAAAACATTATTTTACTAATTACCAAACTTTTTTTCAAATCTGAATCCTCTTTCCACTCAAACTACTCTGCACAGCCACAGGTTCAAAAACTATTAAGCGCAGCACTAAATTCTGTTATCGTTGTTTATGTATAGCGCCTTAATACGGAGCTGGGTGCCCATCAAGACCCCTCAAGTTGAATGGGTCGAGATACGTCCAGTTTAATTAAGCCAGAGCTGGGAGTCCGTGCGGATTGAAGCCTCCAGCAGACTTCTAAGGCTTTTCTCAGCAAAACCAATAAGATCAAGCGTTTTAACTAACTCTACAGATGTGGTGGATATTTTAAAATGCTTACCGAGTATGTGTAGGGTAGTGATATTATTATTATATTGGAGATCATATAACAGATTTACGATTAAAACGATATTAACTAATTAGTGACTTATTAAAATTGTAAGTTAGGCTAATACAGTTTTTTTTCTTACTTACGTAAACTGTTTACAATGACGAACAAACCTACACATTTAATTTCTTGAGCTCCAAATTAGTACAGCGAAAATTAAGAGCAACAACACACAAACGCATGTAAACTTAGGGTTATCTCTCGACATTAATCATAAGGCTTGAGACTGATGTTGGTTATCATTTAGAGCCCAGGTTTTTGTCACCCCTGAGAGTTTAATCGCAGTCATTATGAATTTTGATGTTGCAAATTTAGGGAATACCTACACGAGGCTCAGACCTAAATTATTGTGATAAACACGTTAGGATGATGTATTGCGCACAATTGTTGTGGGCGCAAGAAATAATTACCCGATTAGTCAAGCGATTTCAAAGTGGAACCAGACTTTATTATGATTACCTACACGAGACATAAGTGACATTAGCGCTACATTATATTGTAAAGAACGCGTTTATGCGGATGTACGAGTTGATGCAGAATATAAAAAGAATAGTTTTAAAAGTGAGAGAACAAAAAGAAATTAATTAATGATTATGATAATACAAGACACTCATCTAAATTTGGATAACATAAATGAAGCTTTAGTTTCAACTTCTAAACTACGGCTAAACATTTTTCCATTTAGGGTTTTAATCGATAGCTCAGTCAACACGTTGTAAAGCGAACATTAAATAGCAAAATCACATGTTAATTGAAGCAACGTTGCAATTATTGCCAACCTAATCGTCGGAGAACACTCATCACTCAATTAGAATCTCTAGCGACCTCTCACGGGCGCTCCATGACCAGAATTTGAATGTGGTCAATTTATTCTCAGCTGACAGTGGGGGCTATTAGCCTTGAAATAGGGCCTGAAAATTACTTCGCAGACTCCAGAAAGGAACGGGTTTGCACCTCACAATTTGTCATAATTCAGAGCTACGTCACTATTCTGAGTGACAAATCGTCGCGACTAATGATCTGGATGCTAATGACTGGGAGCGGAAAGAATGTCATAGTTTTACTTTGAGTAACTTAATGTGACTTCTACTTATCGTACTTACTTAGGTATGTATCTTCGTCACGTCTTTGTATCACTTTCGGAGTGGACAGAACCTCGTAGACAATCATATATTTTAGTTAATCTGAGCATTATGAATGCAAGGTTTTATTTAAATCAACAGGGTTAAATGATATGTGGAGTGTGTTATGTATTGCTAGTACATCGCCTAATAAAATAAACTTATTAATAAGATAAAGTTTAAGACGACAATCGGGAATGCAGCATTTATTTCATACTATTTACTTTTACTATCATACTAAATATGTAGACAGTTATTCATGTGATAATTTCGTACTGAATACGAATTTATAATTATGCTATTGTCTATGGTCTCAACAAAATTCGAGAATTCTAAATAACATGCATTGTAAACAATTCAAATAAGATTATATTATTTGTTGCATCAAAATAGTACTAACATGAAATTCTCTGTAATTAACAATTATTATTGAATAATAGAATACTATTCTATCCGAACACCAACCGAACAAAATTAAACTCGCAATACCAACAACAATGTAACAAAATATTGATATTTAAAACGGGAGAGGCGGAAGTTCAATCTCCTTCAGCCGGCTGCTTAATTAGTTGTCCAATTAAATAGAAAAAGGCCTACAGCAATAGATCTTTTATCCCACCGAAACAAAGGAAGACATAAATTCATTAGCATTATTATTATGAAATGTATCCAAAGACAATAACGCGAGTCGGGTTTAAAACGCATCATTAGGCTTGTACATTAGCTCAAGGTGCGTCTTCAGTGCCATGCTATTCGGTAATAGTTAGCTCATTTACGAAGCAGACCAGCATTACGGACATAATATTATAACTGTTGTTTTGTTCATTGGTAGTTTATGTATGTAGAGATACAATGGTTTTATTTACTGTTAAGGAAATAAATTATATTAAGTATTATTAAAATATTTGGTTATATTAAAAAACCAATATTAGGTGTAAGTGTTTAGAAAAGATACAAGCAATCTTATGCAGACGATTTTTAGTAACCATACAAAAAATACATACTATATTTGGAACATTTCCTGGAACACGTATAAATTCTTTATTGTTTACATCATACAATCATTTTACATTAAAATAATTTCATTACTCTTCTAACCAATAAATAAATCAACAGTTCCTAATATATTCAAATAATGAAACTCGTTCAATCGATTCCGAACCGCAACGTGACAGTGTCTTTCGTTTAAGCGGTTACATCATTCCCATTTGGAAGCACTCAGGTCGGCCACAACACCCTTTGACAATAATGGCCGGATTGTTTCAGATACAAAAATAGTATCTTGTCTCGACTCAACCGAAACGGTGCACGTAAAAGCCGACTCCCCTGAACACAACGACACTGTACACAACTCTAAGGAATCGAAGCGTATCATGTTTGCACCAACACATGTAAGCTCGAAAATTATCTTGGGACGCATCAAAATCGAATTCGATTATCAGCTAAAGGGTAAAAGATTCAAATAAAGCAATTAGCCATCTGCTTCCCGAATAACGTTTTAATAACTCATCATCCTGGACTTTTAGTGCGCCTTTGATTGTGTAGAACACGACCCCCTACCCTATGTTTTGTACATTGTCTATTGACGCGACAATTGTACGAATAGACGATTTATGGACATTTCATCGCCCCATTTCCATAGCGATGACAAGTGAATTAATGGCGAGCTGGGACAAATGTGGGGGACCATAATGCAGCATTACCGCAGACCCTATCTCTGGACGAGCAAATGTGCATCACTAAGATGTCTCTTTTATGGTACCCTTCTAACTAAACATCTTTTGTTGGCTCCTAATGAAACCTAAATGATAAAGTAAACGATCCTCCATCGATTGTGAGCATGATCGTTGCAAATTTGCTCTCCCCTTTACAATGGAAGTTTCGAAATGATGAAACATTAGTCACTAGTTGTATCGTAAACCTAAGAGCATGCCTGTTTAATGGAAATGTAATTCTCGATTAAATGAATACGAAATGAAATTTGATTTTTCAATTACTTATAATGACTTCATTCGTAGTGTTCGAAAACTAAGAACTAATGTGTCTTTATTCAGAAAATATAGTTGAAATCTAGTTTTCTGAATTCATCGATATATTCGAAGCTTGATTGGGTAAATGATTGAAAAATCTAATCCATTTGAGGTATACATTTACACTAGAAAGCCAAATAGTAAAAACAAAACAAAAATGCTTCCCAAAATAAAAGAGAACCGTGATAAATATCTCATACCCTCATCTATTCGGATGCCAAAAGCAGTAGCCACTCGGAATAAACAACCAGACTTATTCTCTTTAAGCCAACTATTACTTTTCCCAAAGCCCAATACGTTCGTCCTGGTCTCTCACGACCGACCTAAGAGAGAGGAAACTAATCTCGAGGGCGAGATGCCATCGGAGAGACAAAATCAAAGAGCAGATTGAATATTCGATAAAGCTTCGAGCGAACTTGGTCGAATAAAATTTTGGTCAAATTGAATCGGGGACTGGACTCCGGTAGACCGTTAAATTGGGCGCCTCGGTCAGCTGACTCCGAGATTTTGGAAGGCCAGACTTAAATATGTGACTGCAATCGAGGGAGGAAATAAAGAGCTAAGAATTCCTGTCCCGGACATGTTATCGGCAGCCGGCATTCGCGAAATATTTTGCTCAATATATTCTTAAGTATACTCAATTGCAAATTGTGGCTTTTTTTTCAATCTTATTGATTAAATATGATTAAAGTATGGGTTAGTAACATACTAATGTAAATATGTAAGATAAAGAGTGTTCTATTCACCCCGAAAGAGATTAAAGGACATTGTCATACGTAATACTTACATATACGTAATGTATAAGACTCATAAATTACTGAATTACAACATTCATATTATACATTGTATAAAACCAAGAATTTAATATCTAACTTAATGAAAAATGACATCGCTTCCCACAAATTAAAAAAATCACAAAGTAAAAAAGGCAAGAGTTTAATGACAAACCAAAACCCTTTTCAGCATTCATTAATCACAAACCAGAGACACGTTGTTAAACATTTCCCAAATAATTGGATTATACGATAATTATATAAATACAAAACGCGAACCGTGAAATTCTCCGCATCTTTACATTCAAAGAAAAAGATGTAAATGAAACATCGCACGTGGTAATAATTAATTACCAAAACAGAGCTTCGAAAGGCATCAAAAGCTCCCATTTATCTTCGAAGCCCGCTATACAAAAAGTCCCATTCATTGGTCCGCCGAATTCTAAAGAACATACAACATATTAAGGGAAATTTCGCAACGTACAACGACTTTGTAGGTAATCATGAATACCTGTTTCATTCAAACAGAAAAATATATGCTAATGAATACTGAAAAGACATGTGTACTCAAAGCGAAGGTAAAAAGAAATGTTGAAATGAAAATGAAGTATAAAAATGGTTTCTTAATGACTCAGATCCTTGAAATCGCTCCTTGTACTTTCTTAAGGCTATTAGGCACAAAGGTTTGGGGCTCGTGAAAAATGAAGCCATACAAAATACACGTTCTTTTTGGGGTTTTAACGATGACGGAAACCCTACGAGAAAATTGTTACCCTTTATGTGTGCAGTAATTATTGGCCAAAAAACCTTTTCTAATGAACGGAGACTTATAAAAGAATTCTAATCAAAGACCTCTTTGTAGTTCTTAGTAAGCGATGACTCGAGGTATAAGCTTGGTCACATTTGACATTAAAGTCGGGTCGACTATGGCAAATTACTAGAATTTTATTAATAAAACTACCTTAGTCACAGTAGCATAAGTACGCCAGCAACCTTTTCCAAACTTAAAACATTATTTAGACAAGTTAACATTATTAACATCCATTAGAAGAGATTTCGTTCAATCCTAAGCGCGTTCCCAAAATTAGCTTAAACAGCAAAGCGAACTTTAAGCTTTCCCCGTGATAACGATAGTGGGGAAAGCTTTTAAGCTAAAATTATTAAGCTCAACTTGCACCGACGGCCCAAGCTTTGTGCTTTTCCCGAACACCTTCGCGCTTTGAGCCGATATTGTGTACCAATTACACCTCATATTTTAGATTAAACTACCTAGAGGAAATAAAAGAGCTCGTGGAATAGTGAACTTTGTACTTTAATATTTTCTGTGTAATATTACTAATAGAAATTTAATTATAAAAAAATCCTTAGCGATTTGGATAAATAGTTCTACAACTTAACATTGTAAATGCTATGTGCTCTATACTGTACTTCAAACTATAGTACTGTGCTGTTTAGTGTCGGAACCTGCGATTTAGAACATAACCTTAGTTTGTTGAATTATGAATGCTTGAACACTTACATTAGTTGTTATGAAATCGTGAAGACTAGGGGTTGGTTGTAAAGGTACTTACCTGAAAAAAATAAACAATTAATTAATCCAAATGTTATAAAAATATTACATTTACGCACATATTGTAATACTTTTAAAGCAAGGATAAAAGAGCTAAAACATTGTTAACTAATATACAAAATATAATAAATAATACACAATGAATAAGATCACACATTATAATAATTTCATACAAATTGAATCCTCTTAATCTAATTAAGTTAGAACCCTCTATAAATATAAGGGAAAAGATAAATAATATGTTTTTCTGCGTATTTCTACAGATTCTTTACTAGGGGGAAAGCTTTCGACTGTTTACTGAATACAAATTAAAAGGAATTTCTTTGGCTTCCACAAACATCCCTTTGCATTCGCAAATTGAGTGACTTTTACGAGGCAGCACAATATCCCCGTTGCTTTAAAGCAGTTCTTAAAACATCTAATGCAAAATCAAGAAATGTGAGTGTTTTTACATACGCATGTATTCAATAAACAGTTTCAATATTTATCTAAATTAAAGAATGGCTATTTTTGATTTTAAAAACTATTAAGGCTACATTAAATCTAAGGAATGTCAATACCATAATGAACATTCTATCAATGTTTTTCTCAAAGGCCGATGATCGAGATTCATTAATTACTCGCGAGAAGCAATTCAAATCATACCACGTTAACACTGCTTCATTATCACAAAATGGTTAATGGTACCAAGGCTTTGAATATTACCGAACATTTAGTGCACTACATTAACAATTAGATGTAAAGCTGCGTAATGAATTCAAAGTAATTAGTGAAGTTGCAACCCCATTAGACGTAGTAATAAAGGTTTACTAAATAAATAACCTAGTTCAAACATTACAATTCAAAATACCATCCAAAACTTTATTTTAGAAGCAAACGACTGAAAAAACGTTTAGATATCCATCTTTTAGCACCTAACACATGTCAACAATATCAATTACATTAACTGTTGAGTTATAACCCTATGATTGCTTTACGGGGCCATAAAAGATCCCGCGCTTATAAATTCAGGGCTGGGGCCACTAAAAATAAGGCCGCAGTGAAGGGCTGTCTTGTCACCGCGTTATGTTGTAAAAGGTTTACGATAATTCTCTATGCGGTCCCGGAGATTAGTAAAGTGGGTAGCATTACCTACATTAGCCGGACTAATGGGAACATGTTATCTTTCTCGATGTTTTCAGAGCGTTTGATTGTGTGAATCATAATTGATTCTAAGATATAGAGGTAGCTGTTGGTTTACATGTCAATGTTCGTCAACAACTATTTTTGTAGATGTAATTAAATTATTAAAGTTTGCAGTTATGGTTATAAGACGGTCGTTTTAGTCTGTTTCGTGAAGTAATTATTTACGCGGTTCCTGTACACGTTTTATACAAACGTATAGGTATTGAGCTTCGTGTTTTAATACGTTTGGTAGAAAATCTAGATAACGCCAAAAAACAGCTTTTTTGTGCTAAAAATCTAAGATCATAAATCACATGGAAAGTAGTTAAGACGTAAAAAGCTATTTCATTGCTGAAACTTTTTTCATTGTAATCCTTTGAAATTGTGAAGTTGCTTCCAAGTATTCCAAGACTCATTTCAGCCGTTCCGACGCTCATAAAAAGACGCAGTTTTCGTTAACGCATTTGACCTATATTTCCCTTCCAAATTCATTCTCCTGATTCTACTGGCTTTGTAAAATATAAACAATACATTTTTATCATGTACCAAACTTCATGGATTTTTATTATCATGTTATTACTTATGTAGAAATATTCCCCAGAAAAAATACTGGTTAATAATGACTGAATTGGGCAATAAATATATACTTGGGTAGGATCGGTCTTTAAAGTACTAATATAATGAAACAGATTATAAGCAAACTTCTTTAAATCCTAGAAAACTTTTCCATATCTAATTTACGAAGTAAGTAAGCATTCACAAACAGAATTCAAAACATGACCCCCAAACTTTGTAACAGAAATAAGCTTCTGAAAACATGTTTACAAAACTAGTAACAAAGTACGATAATGTAGAATCGCTCTTTTCGTACACAAACATGGGTCGTAGTGGCACAGGCGAAATCAGAAGCAAAGCATAATTTGGCACAAGAATGCCAATTAAGTAAATTTCTTTTCCAACCATGCATGAAAAGTGTGATGAAATACGACAGGCTTGCTGCCAAATGGTATTGATTCTGGACTATTGGAGAATCGGAATTGCTAGTATTAGTCTAGACAGGAGTTGCTTAGAACGAAAGTAACAGAATAAATTTGATCTTCAATATATGCAAGGATTCTAATAGAGCAAATTTATTGATTCAATAGATTGATTTAGTTCTGTGATAGAAGGTTAGGTGTATTATTTAATTTTCGGCGTCTTAAAAGTAGGTCACAAATTATTTACGATTATGACGTTTCAAATACTTTTAATATGTCCGAAATAATTGTTTCTTTAATGAATTATCCTGTTTCAATATTAAAGTATACGACTAATGAAAATAAAACCGTGTAAAATAAATTTCCCACATATATCGCTGTTACTATCTATACTTTTTATGTTACTATCTATATGTTACTATGTATACTTCTTTGTTTTTACAAACAGGTGCCTGAATAATTGTAAATAGCAATTCGGGATCGCAACCAGATGAATAATCCTAGGGAGGTTACGACATTGACTGATGTGCCTTGTCAAAAAATAGAAAACAAACGCCAAATTTAGCAAGGAGAAAAAGTGCAAACACCATTCATCATAAACGCTTGAAACGCATGACAAAAGCAAGGAGTGTGACTAATTTGGATATATCATCTGAGTTTACCCTCTTGATTAGGATAAGTATATTCTTGGTGACACCACTTTCAATGGCTAGTAAATAAGCATTTTCAACCTATATGAAAAAGCTTTATACGTTCTTTTTAGTTCGATACTCTAAGATTGTTTTGGAATGTTGAAATAGGTTGAGCTATGGGTAATAATCAATTAGTAGTTAGTAATTGGTAGAGTACATACTTCTCATCGATGTTCTTTATTGATGCCTTTATAAACTTAAAATTTATGTTTTATGAGAATTTTGAAATTCTCTCCATTTCGAAAATATATTGAATAGTCTACATATGTACACAGATGTTATTTTTTGCAGTTTTTATGTAAATTAATATATATTCATGGGAAACGGTGGTTTATTCTATTAGTGCCTCTTTCGCCCGTTTACCCCGAATTCGCAACCTCGAATCATGCCAACAGCGCCACTTGAACTTGTATCAACTTCACCTGCATCGCTATTTCAGTCTAACGTTTTCGAGTCTAATACATTCTCTGCAGAGCACATTTAACATAGTAATTTTAGAAATTTCAACATTTCACCTCTGCTGTATGCTTATGTTCTCGGCGCTGGAACAATGCCAAGCCTTTTGATTGAACCCCGCGCGGCCCTCCGCCAGATGAATAAATTGCCTATTTATTAGTGGGTGGGAGGGCATTTACGTTATGTAACAATATTGGAGAATGTGAGGCTCCATTATCGAGTATTTTTACCCATCACATTGTTTTAATGGATGTTAGGCACTTCAGTTTGTTGGCGGTTAAAATTAGTTATAGTGTGCTGAAAATGTATTATAATATTAACTGTATCTCATGGCATTGATACCTTTTAGAATATATAGGATATGAACTCACTAGAATATCACTAGAATCACCTACTGCGTAACTGCATGACTTCCAGTATCTAGTAGATATTTAGAGAATTTTCATAGAGATTTATTTTCGACAAGACAAGACAAGACACACATTCATTCCAGACATCTTTATTAAAAGAATAAATGTGTCAACATTTGTTTTTCATAGATAAATGTTTACCAACGATGACAGCCCAAATCGCATTAATTAATTCTACAGCAGATGTTATTTGTACAATTCATTAAATACTAATCTGCTTGGAAAGCTTAAAAAACGTTACCGAATAAATCAAGCAAACATTCACCCAAATACCAAACCTGAACTTTTTCAATACTGGAATCCTGAAAAGTATTCTCGTGAGCCTTAAACGTATGCCAACAAGGTTTTAATTTGCTCAGCAAATGTGACGTTTGAGGTGCGTGTGAAATATAGGACGAGGGTGTACGAGCGACCTAAATACCGAAAGCCTTAAATTTTTATTCCACTTTTTCCACAAAATTAAGCAAAACTTCATTATTTTTTATGTTTTAAAAAAGTGGAGGTGTTATTACTTTTACCAATTTCCGATATTGAATATTTTATAATCTTCTGAATGAATTTACTAAACAGATTTTTTATATATTACTATCGATGCTTCGTATTCGTAATGTAACGCTTTACGTCACAGAAAATTCTTTTTAGATCTAATAATGTAAAGATCTATAACATAAAGATGACGAAAATCAAATACATGAATCCTCCAAATAAAACATACCCAGAATACTCAGAAACGACGTAATACGGTATCAACCGGTCACCAACATAATCACTTAGAAAAACAAAGACGCACACAATTGAATGCCCTTACACAATCCAGAAAATGATAACCAGAAATTCTTTGCGCTCGCCATCGTCGAATGCGCTTCGTCATCATTCATATGTGTCACCCGCAGCCTCTAATGTGTGCCACATAACCAAGTTTGCTGTGACAAGGCAAAATTACAAGTCAAACGACCCTGTGCTTGTAGATTTGGGTGACTTGTGAATTTGGGTGGCTCGTGCCTCTTCAATGAATTGAGGATTTGATACAATTTCTATTTGCTCGGCGGGTAACTGGGTCATCTTACGGTTGGACGGTTTTTAATGGTTAGGTGTTCGCAGGTGTTTATTATGGTCGTTATCATCTAGTTTGTTTACAGTGTTTGCTAGGAGATTAAGCTTAGTGTTGGTGTTTGTATCAACAAATCCTATAGTTAGTTTCAGAAGCATGTTTCCTATGGATTTATTTTATTTGAGATTGAAAACATTTTCCACTATACTTTCATATCTTTTTCATTTGGACTTAGGAATCATAATCCATACCATAAGCAACTAAGTCAATTTGGTAATAAAAGGAGCCTGCTTACAAATAACAATTCCTTATCAGAGCAAAATATCGAACCACCAACATAGAAGACTCAATAAAAAACGGAACTCATCTGCAAATAAAAGGTTCGAGTGAAACGACAATTTCCCGGACCCACCCCTTTGTAAGACTATGAAATGTTTTTGTCCCATCTTACACGAGGTTAGACAAAGCTTTGCCAGATAAGTTCGTTTGTTCAGTGCAATACACTGGAAAGCGTGACCTGAATTGGACAGTGGGCAGATGTTTAGATCATTGTGGTTAATGTTCAACGCACATCAATGATACATATAATTAGTTGATAGAATTATTTAACAGTTAAACTCTTCAGTCTTGACATACCTAAAGTTAGTGTATTAAAAGTACTAAGAAACACTTTCATTCTTAGAGATCTCTTACGTAGTTTCAAGCAGAGTTGCACCTATTTCGTTTTTAAGTAATAGTATAGTGTTAGTGTTTATCAGAATTCATAAGAATCTGTAATTAGTTTAATAATACTGTATCAATACACTTTACATTTAGTCAGCTTTATTGTATTGTATTGAAATAATTTAGTAAACAACATGTCACAAAGATAACAAAAGGAAAATACCTTTAGGCTCTCTGAATAGATTTCAGTTTCTAGGAACCGAATCCAAAAGCTCAGCATACTACAATGATTTCATTATGCATGCATAAGATATGTAGATATGTAAATACGGTTGTTTGTTCGCGAAAAAAGGCTGAGCCAGGAATATTCAGGAGACAGAACTAAGTTATTCGATTCGACTACGATTTTATTTGTAACCCGCTTTTTGCTGAGTAAGCGACTATTGGAAATGAGATTCTACGAAAAAACATGCTACAAGGTATTTTGCTTGAAAGTCAATCTTACTTTTATAAGAATTCAATTGAGAAAGTGGTATACCAGTTTCAGCAAATATTTACACCCTAGATTTGGTTCACGTTATTGTTAACTTATAGCTAGATAAATGTTATTTTGTAACGTACAGAACCAACAATAGGGTTAATACAAATTTTGTGGTAAGCAGTAGTTTATATAAAATACAAAACAACAAGGAGCATAAAATACCATGAACAAATTGCATTGGCTGGGCGGAAAATCTGCTACGAACTACTAGTTGTTACGGTTTCGTTCAAACCTTAACTACGACACTGCAATATTTTTACTAGCTACCAATATAGTATCTTTGAAGAAACTGAAATTTTAATACTACGCATAGAAAAATCAGCTATTTTATTAACTATGACTAACAAAATAAATTAACTATGAAAGAAACTTTTAAAATACTTTACGAAATCATTTTAACCAAAACCTCTTTTAATGATCACATTAGCTTATCACCGCTCAATTACCATCAAAAGTGGCTTCACAGGTCCGGGTTATGAGGAAAGGAGATATTACCCCTTCCCTCGGGATGCTTCCCCGCTAGCTCGGATAGTCCGAGAGTTCGAGAAATAGGGGTAAGTATCCGATCAATACCACGTAGCGTTGGGTAAGTCATCGCGATTTTTCGGCAAATGCGCACTCAATTTCGGTGCTTTTTCCTCGGGTAAAGGTCGCGAAGTTCAAACAATATTTATGACTGGATTCGACGTTTTAGTACTCGGAAATTGGTCGATTGTAAATTTTGTCGTGTTATTTTAATTTTTTTTCTAGGTATGCTCGACTATAAAGGAAAGTTAAAAATGGTTTTCGAAGAAATTAAATTTTATATAGGCTATTGGAACTTTTTTGACACCGCAATGGCACACACAAGAACTACTTGTATGTTTGTATTTAAATTTGTATATGTAACTTGTATTATATTATATCTTCGTGTGTGTCTTGTAGTTGTAAAGTAAACGTTTTTTATTATTATTGATGTCAAACACCGGCTAAAATATATGTAAATTTATATAAACATACATATAAAATGTATATACTGTATATAAACATGTAAATGTATGCTATGAATATAAATTACATATGTCTAGTTGTAACCTGAGAAACATATACGATAATACACTGTATTAAACATATTGATGTAACAAAATCCTTTAGTCAATACCATAACCTAACCTTTACTTTAACTACTGTTACCATATTGGTCCAACTCAATCTCAATCTACTACACTCTATCTCACAAAGTGTATTCGTGTTAAGTCCGTTTACAATCACATGAATCTCTAAACGCGTATGTGGCTGTGTCACGAACTCAAAGCAATTGTAATTCAAATTCACGATCAATCATCATGCATTGACAGTTGGCTCCCTTTGGGAGTTTGGGTCATTCACACGCGGCTAGCGATGGACGCAACACATTTTAACTAACGATTTAACAGTTCTATTCTGTGTACACAACTATTATACTTTAATTCTGGTAATAATATAGGATTTGAATGGATTTGTTATAAATATTATTAACTTTACATATAATAATCGTCACCTCTATAGTGTGTAATTCCCCATACATCTGTTCGATTCCTACATTAGAGCAGGTAAGGTCAGGTTATTGGTACATAATATAGTATATTGAAGTAAAAAAATTCCATAATCAAGATAATTTGCCAAACGAATACAACGATGACCTTCAAGGATATCGACGTGAAGTGAAATCTAGATAGATATATTTATACATCCTTAAGAGGTCTAAATACATACCTATAATTTTATTATTATAACTATATAGTCATATTTAAGGATAAGTAACGCAATGTAAGTGATTCTGATAATATTACGAGGTTGTTTAATTGCTACAAGTCGACGTTTATTCAGTATCTCGATAGGTAGTGACATTCATAGTTGCCGTTGAACTATCGAAGCTTAATCTCGATGATGAGCGCTTTATAACATCCTAACATATATCGCACCACCCCAACATATCAAGTCTCCTTCGTAGCTCTAGTACGCAAGGTACTCTACTTACTCCCAATTTCGTTAGAATAAATACGGGATCCGAAACGCAAGTAAGCGTGTTAAGCCCACGTCAAATATTATTTGAGCCAAGTTTAAACTTTTGTTGGAACCCAAAACTCCAAGTTTGCTCCTTAAGCTTCAGATTTAAGTAAGTTATTTACGGGAACTTTGTTCTGATGTGTTTCTTGGCTCACTTATGTTACGGTAATGGATGTGTCACTTTCTGTAGTGTGTTTTAAATGCACACAATTAATATCGCATGTGAAACGTAGCTTTGATTTGAGGGATGGACAAAACTGAGGAATACAGAATCTTTAAAAGATGACCAACCTTAGTTTGATTTTATTTTTATAAGTCAGGAATTATTCATGTTTTCACTATATGATTGTAGAATTTTTTAAACGTTCTTAATTTGTACTTGTCTTTTTTCCGCAATCACGGCCTATGCAACTGGGTCGACACGTCGGGTCCTGTAAAGGTATCATACGGTCAAAAAAATGTGATGACTGAAAGTACACAAATTTTCTTTTAATATTCTTACAAATCACGTACGAGTACATCTTTAACGACTACTCTGCATAAAACTCAATGCAAGCTCCACACCAGTGGCAACTAGATCTCTCTTCGAGGCATAATAATCTACAACTGTTATTTCAATTAAGCGCCCCGCCCCACTGCAGTGTCGCCCTTGAGTCTAAATGAGATGCCTTAATCCGTTTAGCTGGGCCGTATTTAGCGACTGGATTACGGGTACATCTGTCAATGTTATGTTGAAATCTGTGAGAGCGGTTTCAAAATTCCCTAGAAAGGGTTCTGCGAGAAAAGAATTTAAGCAGCTGTTTAAGATGTGACTTAAGGGAGTGTCATCGTGTCAATTTGATGTAAAAGATGTTTGCGATCTTCGTTTTCCCAGCTATACAATCAATCTTTGCCATAAGTTCCTTTCGAAACCTCTTCATCTATTATTCGCCCATTAAACACTGCACTTTTTAATAAGAAAATAATATATTCCAGAGGACATATCTCTTCGATCACTTTTCCTTCAGCTATCGGGGTGAACATGACACTGATAAATAAATTAGTAAGTTAGTAATGGAATGTCGGACAGAAAGAACTTTAGTGCCATTCTGTATATGTACAAGACTAACTGTAGTAGTGACAGTAGGAGAATATCTGAACTCTTACACATTCCATACTTTATAGCTTCGTTTGACATACAGAGTCAAGGAGACGAATTTAATAATTAAATCAGGTTACCGAAATTGCTTCCAGTGAAAGGCTACACTCTTTTCTTTATATATTTAGGTAAACATATTTTATAATGATACATCAATGCTCCAAAATTTAGCTTAGTATACCAGGAAATTCCATATATTAATGTAGATATTGTAAAATTGGATTTTTGTCTGTTTCCTGGAAGCGATACCTACATGCGCCTCTCCTCTCTCTGAATCCAATTTAGGTAACAGGTTTGGTATCAACATTACGACGAATATACACAAAATTCTAATATTGGAATCTAGGATTTAGATATAATCTAAGGCAAGCTGCTATTCTTTTACCTACAGAAAATATTAAGCTATGAAATACGTGACGCGGTGTTGGATTGAAAACCCTGAACCGAGTATCAAACTCTTGATAAGTTTTAAATTCAAATATCAATCATGGTGTAAGAACCCCTAATTTCTTTTTTTTTAATGAGGAATATAATAATTAATATCATAAATACTACATACATTGCTTTAAAGCATTTAATATTGAAATAAGTATTTTCAATGATGTATTCATAATGGTCATACTTAAAACTGTCAACATGCCCTTTATTCATTACTTTTCACGTATCAAAGAGACATTTTAGATTTCAATCTCGTTTTCCTAGAAATTTTTCATTGCTTTTAAAACCTTTTCCAGAGTCAAATATATTATTTACATATTATATTTTCGTAGCAATAAAAAGTTATTTTTGGATTTTGTAAGACGAACTCCAATTTACACTGAAATCGTTACTAGGAATATTGAATAGTACAAATAAATAATTTACATTTAATATTCGTTGATCAATTTATAATTACCTAGGGAACTTAACCTCAAAATAACATAATTCATCAAAATGCTTCACATGAACATAAAACACCTTTTCAGAAAAGGAACAAAATTTGAGATCGAAAAACGCCACCACAAACGTTCTTGTTCCCGTGATTAATCCATTAAACTGAGAGTAGGCACAGTCGAAATCCACTCAAATGTATTAGCCGTCGTCGTCCTTTTAAACCCCATGCCACGTGAGTACGGAAATACATCAGCTATGTATGTTGTTTGCACGCAAATCTGAATCCCTTGGGAGGGAAGTCAGGAGGTTGTAGGGAAAAACAACCTCGAGGGCTGTTTCGCAATGAATGTGTTGCCAGCCGCTGACCTGATTTGGGAAATTTAAAACTGTATGGTAAGATAAATGATGGTTTAGCGAATATATATAACAATATCAATTTTAGGATTTTAAGTGCTGGCAAGCTTTTACCGGTACAGTAAGTGTCAGGAAAAGTAATAAGTACGTTTAAGTAAGATATTTTCTTATTTTCTTGCTAAACAATTTTTTTCTGATATTCTTATAATGGTTAGTTAGTGTTCAAATTAGTGGAACAAAACAAACAAAAATTAACTGTTGTGTATAATCTAGAAATTCATCTAGAAAAAACGTTTTATTGTTTACAAAAACAACGACATGCCCGAAATCGGAAACAAAATGTCAACATTAAAACAAACGAAACACAAATTGGTCAGTAGAATAAAGCAAATTGAGAAATATTGGTCAGCGCACAACATTTGTCCCGGGGCTGTTTTGAAGCTGCTGTCCGATTTATCTGTCTAGGGACAAAATGTCCTGAAATTCCCTGTAACTCTCTGTACCGGAGGCCATATTTTTTTTAAATGTCACCCAACCAACGCGGCTTGAATTATGACCTGCGAGCTACCTTCAGACCGTAGAATGTCGAGATAGAACTTCTATTAAAACGGCATAATTTAACGGATGACAAAAAAGAATTAAAGGCAACAAGACCGTGAATTATGAGCAGGAAAACGGTACTTTTGTGCTGCTGATATTAAATTCAGAAATTATATGTGATGTTTATTACGTTTGTGAGCATGTATTTCAAGATTTATATTGCATTATAACAATAGTGTTTTTGTTATCAAATACCGATATAATATTTATTTGATAAACAAAAAATACAAAAATCCTCAATTTTGAACACTCGCGTACTAATTTACTCATTCTCAAGCATAATTGATAAGATTTATGTATAAATCAGACCTTCACTACAACAGTTTCGTATCAAAATTAACGAGCAATGATAAAGTTTGACAATAATTAGAACGTCAACAACCTCTTATCGAGTTGAGCGTAGTTAGTCTAAACGAATGTGCGTGTTCGCTCTTAGTCTTGAAAACTCGCACGTCTCGTAACTAACTTAATTTACTTCCCCAACTTAATGAGCTGATGTCGCGAATGCTTACTGCTGGCTGCATAGCAAAATTTATTATTAGGTTTGTTAGCTTTATGACTTCATGAAGTTAAGTTGGTATTTCTCCTTCAGTTGACTTATTTACCAACTAAACTGACTGTATATATTTTCACCTCTTATTTAGTTATGTTTTTTATCAAATCCAACATAGCATCTTACGTTATTGAGTCATAATAGTCATTGACGACAACTTCATTATTTTCGTTGAGGCCTTTCAATCTGGCTTTAAAAAGTGTCCACTTTTAAAGACCTCAACCCCTTTTGTATACGCAACCATTTCGGTCGTTGCCTTTGTAAAGACTTACAAATCGCCTCCTAACACGGTGACAGTCATTCTGTCATCATCTTTCTTGTATTATTTATTACGGCAAAGGTCTTAACTTGAACGAGTTTGATGCATTGAAGCTTGCATTGAGGCGACGTTATAAATGTTCGACACGTTCCGATTTTAGAAATATATTTTTGTGGTGTTTGTAATATCATTTTGAGCTATCGCTTTTATTATGATATATGGTATTTATAATTAATTTTGACAACTTTTTCTATCTTGTATACCAAGATTATTATCATTTAGTAAGTCGTTAATAGCAAACACCTAAACATTGTAGGAAATAATAAGCTACACTTATATTATGTATGAAAAAATAACAACGAGCGGTAATGAATATAAAAGACTTTACGTCAATAAAACCCAGTACGAACGAGCACCTATAAAAAGATATCCCACGTACTTATATCATCAACTTCAAGATCGTCGATAACCGGCCATAAGACGCTTTAAGAGACATTTATACGGCATGTCGAGTCATCAATTCTCTCAAATCGCCATGGCGACGATCACACCTTTTGTCACTGATGAAGACTAATGTCGGAGAGCTGCCTTGTGCTCTAATACTTTAAGCCGCAGCAGTAATTGACAGACAACAGCTGGCCGAAGCTTCCCGAAACGGGTTTGAAGATGCTCGAACGTGTATTGGATTGGTAATGCGAGATACTAATCTCTTTGACTGAATAGCTGAAATATGTGACTGGGGTACATATTATGACATAGTAAGAATATTTATTGAAGATAATCATGGTAAGTGTGATGCTGAAATAATAAATCATTATGATAAAAATGCTATGCATGTTAAAATGCTTTATATCTAAGTTAATAATCTTATCGCAGCAAAAAAAAAATTCTGGTGTAAGGAAATTTAGTATTGTAATAAAGATAGCTTCAGCTCTTTAATGGTTACTTACTAAAGGACTAGTAAATGGTATTAAAATAGATTTTACTCACGATCTTAAATAAAATGTGAGCACTAACTCTAATTTGAAATTAGGATTAGAAAACAATTTCAATTTGTTTCGTAAATGTAAACTGGGAGGGATATAAAGGGTTGTTTCCTGGAAAGATATCCAAACAGAAACAAATTCAAACGCGTGTACAGTTAAATACGTAGAAGACAACCCCAATTTATATTCGAGCTAAATAATCACAAAATCACTGCTCGAGCTTTGCGAAAATAAATCACTCACGATAAATTACGTCTTTAGAAAACTTAGTCGCTTTGTAGTACATTTATCCCAAAGGCAGTGTCAATCAGTCTGTCCTCAAAGATTTTCAATTTCCGCCAGAATTGGGGAGTAATTTGTCTCTTTCGCCTTCCACACGACAGATGGCGCCCATCGATTGATTGGCTCCTGCCTCTTTAGTATCGCAATTAGATTATTCAATTATTGTAAGTACTGCTTACTAATTTTGATTTATAAGTATGAAAACGGTAATCTTCAAAGCTTTGAAAGCTATGAAAACTGGTAAAGCTGCAGGGTACGATAGGATTTCCGTGGAGATGTTGAGGGCTGGTGGCCCGGTGGTTGCCAACCTCTTGTACTTACTTTTTAATGCGTGTTGGCGGTATGGCCGTGTGCCTAAAGATTGGTGCAGGGCCGTTATCGTCCCTTTGTACAAGGGGAAGGGATCCTTGCAAGACTGCAAGAACTACCGGGGGATTAGCCTTCTGAGCATCGTCGGAAAAATATATGCAAAAGTATTGATTGAAAGAGTTGTTCGTGAGACTGAAACCAAGATATGGGATGTACAGGCAGGTTTTCGGAAGGGAATGGGATGTACTGATCAGGTTTTTTCCTTACGCCAGGTGGCTGAAAAGTTTTTGGCGAAGAACCAAAAGGTTTTCTGTGCTTTTATGGATTTGGAAAAGGCGTATGATCGTGTATCCCGGAACGATTTGTGGAGGGCGCTATCTGCGTTTGGTTTGGGCAGTACCTTGATACGGGCTCTAAAGTCTTTATATATGGATTCGGGAGCCTGTGTTAGGGTTAATGGGGCCTACTCAGACTGGTTCAGTATCCGAAAGGGTGTGAGGCAGGGCTGTGTAGCTTCACCGTGGCTGTTCAATCTGTTCATGGATAGTTGCTTGACTGATTTGAAAGAAAGTGACAGAGGATTGCGTATGGGCGAGTTGATCATTAAATGCCTCTTGTACGCTGACGATCAGGTTCTTCTTGCATCATCGGCGTGTGAGTTGCAGGAGATGGTCACTTGCATGAATGAGTCCCTTAAGAGGAAAGGAATGAAAATTAATGTAAATAAAACGAAAGTAATGGTCATGGAGGGACTTAGCAAGACAGAGTGCAAGATTGACATAGATAATGAAAGAGTCGAACAAGTGAATGATTTTGTGTATCTGGGAACACTTTTTACTAGTAACGGAAAATGTGAGGGAGATATTGAACGTAGAGTGTGTGCAGGTAATAAGATTAATGGGGCTATGTATAGTGTTATGGGTAGCCAATTGATTTCTCAATCGGCACGTATGGCTATTCATAGGGCTGTGCTGGTTCCAACATTGACTTATGGTAGTGAAAGTTGGGTATGGCAAAAGAAGCATGAAAGTAGAATCAATGCCGTCGAAATGCGGTCACTGAGAAGCATGTTAGGAGTAACATTGAATGATAGAATTAAAAATAGTGTGATAAGGGAAGGTTGCGGTTTGAAAGAAGATGTAGTGACTAAGATTGATAAGAGCATGCTTCGATGGTTTGGACATGTTATGCGGATGAATGATAGCAGATTGACAAAAGGAATATATATGAGTGAAGTGGAAGGGCGGTTACGTAGGGGCCGGCCTAATAAGACATATAACAGTCAGATAGACGCTA
Source organism: Leucoptera coffeella (assembly GCA_030578115.1). NCBI lineage: Eukaryota > Metazoa > Arthropoda > Insecta > Lepidoptera > Lyonetiidae > Leucoptera > Leucoptera coffeella. The sequence continues at coordinate 41,738 of JAMBLF010001331.1, forward strand.
TATTGAAAAAAGGTAACGTTAGGAGTACCTATAACCGCCGAGAGTGTATGAGAGGATGTATGAATGTCAATGAAGCGAAAGTGGTCTGTCAGGATCGAGACAAATGGGGATCCGTGATCTCTGCCTACCCCTCTACAGGGAATCAGGCGTGATGTGTATGTATGTATGTATGTATGTATGAAAACGGTACGCTTCAGCGATTAATATTATATTAATTAAATGTTTCATAGTAATGGACATTAATTTAGTCAACGAGACTTTTGGACAACTACATCTGAGTTTTAATTAATAGTAATTGACGCAAAATTTCTCAATACTATAACATATATAATACATGTATGATAAATATTAATTTACGGACACTATATCATCTTCTATTCTTCACGTTACGCTCCTAAAACATTTGAGATAAATTTCCATCTCTATATTCCTTTATTTTTCATTTTACCATCCACCTCCAAAAGTTTGATCCCTACAAAAAAGCCATAACTAGTTCCTCACATGGACAAAGCTTTTACTACCATCCACCACAGACCCGACTGGACGAAATCACGGATACATTCTGACAGAACCATCAATCAGCCTATCTGATTCCAACCGCGAAGATTGATCAATCACATGACTTCAGAAAAGCGACAAAAAGCAATGATGGACCTCATATGAATGGGTTTGGATTAACGGTGTCTATTGATTGAGCTGTTATTGTTTAGGAGCTCAGATCCTTTTCGTTCAAAGGTCAAATGTTTCATAAATTTTCGTTCCTGTATCTTTTATATTACTTATGTCTAGTAACACAATTATCCCTAAAACAGTTTTATCAAGTTATATATAAATAGGAATCTATTCTTTATTAAATTACAGTAAACACAACAGATTATTATCATACAAAGAATTTTAAGTCGCCTCAATATCATTGAAACAGAAGATCACGGAAACAAACACTCCTAACAGAGTTTTGACACGCCAATGTGGACATTAATATTAAATTCAAAACACAGATCTCGCTAGCAGTACAAAGCTTCGCACCAATGCAATCACCGCATGCGTGACCAATGGCCGTTCTAAAGAAAGCTATTCAGTAGAGCCGACCCAATTTCTCTATTCTACTCCCAAAGCGAGGATAATCGACAAAAGGCACCGGCTAATATTTGGAGAAAGACGTTATTTTTTAGGGGCGACAAAAAATTAATCCTTATACGTATTTTTTATGGTAGGGTAAAAACCTTAGCATCCGTTGTTGTTAACTGTTTTTTATTTGCGGTTCAAGTGTTTATTGTCAGGTATTATGTTTCGGTTAAGAGGCCCTTTGTTATCTGATGTGGTTGGGCAAGAATGAGCGTAATAGATTTTTTATTAGGTATTGAGGTTGGATGGTTTCTGAATACGTTTTCGAGTGTTATTGAAACTTTTTCTTCGTTTTATCTGTTTCAGTTGCTCTATTTAGAAGAAATGTAGCATCTTGATTAAATTGTTCACTTTACAGTCAATTTAGGATGCAATTGCGTAATTAATTGAATATGTTAATTGTTAGAAGAATTTGTGGTAAGCAATTTATTATAATAAGCAATAGTTAAATCAATTAATAATACACCTATTTACACATAGATGGATTAATAAAGACATAACTATAATATGTCATTACGACCTTTATACGTGAAAGGGTTAACAAAATCTTACATAATGAATCCATTGGAACAGATTTAGCATATAAATAATACTTAACTTGTATGTCACCAATAGTATATAAGTCATCACTTTCTGCCTACAACTAATACAGATCCAAATCTCTTAGTCACCTCTAACTATCGTTTAGCCTGCATAATTAGCATGGAGGTGGAATAGTCATTGTGTTGGTGTTTTGCAGACCCTCCCACGATTCAAGTTCAATATAATAAGCCATCGTTAGTAGAAACTTTTACTCAATGTCTTGCATAAGATGGCAGATAAGTACTGAATACAAATATTGTATTGAGTACCTTAAGCTCTTTATGTCAATGTATTTTTGTAATAAGATTATTTAAGGCTGTACCTCCATTATTGTGCCTCTTAATTCTGATTTATGTTGTATTTGAGAGATTATTTATTGCTAGATTTGTTTTTTTACTCCGTTCAAGGTTTATAATATTTTTGTAACAGATTATAATTGATTTTCTTATAGTTGATTTATAAGAGTTTAATTATTATACATATTGATTTAAGTACGTTAAACGATTAAAACTTATAAACACTAATACTGTATTCTAATACATTTCAACGATTCTATTACATACTATACGTGACCTAAATTTTCCACTCAAAGTTCGCTACAACCGAATTTCAATATCGCGAACGTTATTAATCAAAATTAACCGTTAATTAATTCCTTAACCAATGCGCATCCCCCTTTCGAACCGAACACTTTGCAACCAAATGTTGTGACTAATTCAGTTCAGTTATGTGGAGTTCAACAAACGGAATCTGTTTTGCTTCAGCGGATACTTACGATGTTATATACATACAAAAATATATTCACGCTTTTACGTCTCTAAGGGCAGAGGAGGAGGCATATGCTATCGATTGCTACCAGGAACGATCCCGACAAATCTCCCTTGCTTTACTCATACCATTAACCTTCTCATACATGCTCTTTTGTTCTTCACATTACGTAACGACTTCAGCAGGTATCTAATATGTTATATAGTCTAGTTAATAGGTTAATCGTAAATAGCAAAACATGTTTCTAATATGAGGCATCTAAAGGACATTCTATTTATTTTCTAAGTTAACTAAACCGTAGCCGATTTAGTGATTGTAATTGACATATGTACAAGAAATCTATAGAGCGATTTGTGTGAAGGACTACCAACCTATCAACAATATAGTACATATATCTTTGATATGTATGCCAATTATAACTAATTAAATATTACGTATCTGAATTTCTGTTCTGATACCAAGAAAGGAAATATCTTAAAAAAGCACATTTGATTTTGGACCTAAACGTGAATTCTAAAACAAACGAAAGCCCAAGTTTCACAGATTCATCATCCGTCACTCGAAAACATGACATGATAATGACGGCTCTTGTTTACGAGATTATGCTCGAAATAAAACGGGAGACTTTTAAGCCAAAAGGGTTCACGGCACTCGATCAGTCAACGTTTGACAGGTGGCAAACAGCTGATTACGCGAGACGAGTACCCACTTAGAGGTGTCAAAGAACTCGGAGTGTTTGCTTATTGTTTACAATTATGTACATTCACGACCTTTAATACCTTCCGGGGTGTAGCGAACTTTGGAGATATGAAAATATCTGCTTGGTTTATTAGCATGTATATTGGTGTATTCATGTCTTATGGAATATGGGTGACAGGTTGCTAGGCCATCGCCCCATAGATGCCATATACCCGTAATCCTACGACATGCCGGGAAAAACGGCACCTAGTAAGCATATTTCTTTTTACGACCCAGCCAGCACGAGACTACTTAAGGTGACTAATAAATATTATGTAAAAGAAAGTATGTTATAATTGATATCGCAATTTACTATATTTCGTCGAAATTTAATTAGAATATGTACGTGGTTGACCTATGAAGGGTTATTAATTTATGCCTACCGCGCACTTCATTATTTTGCGATCAAAATACCTCGCCTCCCTTAATCTAGTTTTAAATAACAACACCTACGTAAAAACATAACTATTATCAACAGCAGTAATGTCGTTGATGTTCCTTCGATAAACGAAGTTAAGTTATGTTGGATTCGGACAACTGGATTGGTGACCATTGTAATGAAGTTAGTAACCTAGGCAATAGCCCCCCTCAAACCCCTAAATACATCGAAAGGGTTAACACCCGAATATTTAATACAAATTAAGTTTTTAACTATTTGTTATTAAATATTTGCATAGCTATTTTTCAATGGACCTTCGCTTGCACGTTTAACAAATTTAGTTAAAACTTTTAATAACACCCTTCTACAACTCAAATTTGTATCAACACCTACGCTTCAAATGGAAACGCAAACCCATAGGTCACACGGGCAAACGAATAACTTCCGCCAACTAACACAATCAACATATTAGTTGAGACAAAAAGTTGCTTCAATATATTTAATTTGAACAATGGCGTTTGATTGATCGCCGACCCAGATTCAGTTTAACATCTGCCTCCCACTTGGTTCAAACTTCGAATGTGATGGTTAGAGACTCTTAAATGTGGTTTAAATATGCTCATATGTTTGTTGTACATCTCATGTTTGTGTGTCGCACAGTTGGGCAATATTAAGCTCAGCTTATAGGAAAGAGGATTGTGTTTTCCTTCGAAATGAGGTGCAGTATTGTCACATCGAATCTGCAGTTCAGTGGAAACACAAATAGTGTTAGATGATTTAATTTCCCCATAGAACCATACATACAGGACCTTACGCGTCAAACCATATTAACTGTTTACGGGATGGGCAAAAGTGGATTACTCTTCAAATGCCGGGTTTCAAGAATGACCCACAATAGTATCGGTCAGTTTGAATTTTAACCAAAAATATAGACTATGAATTAGATAAGTTTCAATCCAGGTTCTCAGAAACATCTGATATATAGACACGTGGACCCCTGGACGTTCCTAGAAAAATTAAGGTAGGGATGCGTATGTATTCGCGTTTAAGACCATTAACCCTTGCAGGGTAGTCAGAGGTTTAGGTCAGGTTAGAGGCAGGTCAGGTAGTAATTCTATGGCCACCTTGAACCCACGTGTTGAGCAGAGAGTCCGTACTCAATGTGACAGTCATGTCGCCATTTACAAGCACTATTACCTGTTCAGGAAACAGTCAAGTTTCCTCACAATTTTTTTCCTCACAGTAGTATTCGGTGCATTTCGCAAATGTTTTTTATTATAAATTTTAAATAGGCGTAGCACTTAAGCATATTTAAGTTTACAGCTCTATAAACAATTGCGAAATTTATAGATAATCAAACCAAGTCATTGTCCGATTGTTGTGTAACAAAGACATGATTTATAGGGTGCGTGGGACGGACTAGCGCCGATTGTCGTCAAGCAATTCACAAACGTTCGATTCGGTAACGATTTTAGTTCCATTTATGATAATATAACTATAATTACACTTGATATTTATTCCTTTAATAATTTTTATAGAAAAATAACTTTACCTCATTTTCTTTACTATCTCGCAAACAAGTATACTGTACTTAAATTATTATTGACGGTTAAGTGATTTGCAATCGAGTTCTCCATTTAAATAACCACCATTATATTTACTACTTCATTTATTTATTATATATACTACTTTAATAAGAATTACTACCTTCGCAATTGCGGAGATGGAAACCTGAACCTCTGACTACCCCGCATGGGTTAATGGTCGTAAATGGATTTGCCTTTTTGTCTTTCTCCATTTAAGAGAATCGACGCAATCATTTGTCATTCTGTTGCTGTTCCATTATCTTTTCTAAAACTATGCCCAATATTAAAGATTCGTGCAATCTGTCAAAACTACTCTCTTGTATTTTATAGTCAATACATTAATGTTTTGATTTATATATTTTTCTGTATTTGTGTTACGTGCTTTTAAACAGTTATTTTGAAGTATAAATATTATAAGTCAATTTTTAGATTTATGTAAGCGCTGTTACTATATTCACCCATATATTTTATGTTAATTATGATTTGTCTTTCATCCGCATAAGACTATAACAGCTATCTCAAATAAATGCAGAATTACGTGTAAACTGGACTTTGAGCGCATTGTCTTACTTTCGCTGATATCATAACTACAGGAAGACACATCAAAGATGTATTAGTATACATAGACTTAAACAGAAGTCTACGTTACAACTAAATCATACTATATATATATATAGCATTCATTACATATAATGAATTTTGGAATAATTATAATTGATTACCTAAAGTACTACAAAAAGATACCTCACACGCCTTTAATCACATCATACAATATGCGAAGAATAAAGACAGAGACATTAATTATGTTCCCAAAGCTTTTATGGTCTGTAAGTTTACTTCTCTCTTGCTATTATTAGTCCCGTGCTAGCTGGGACGTAAGAGGAATGCAAACTAGCTGCCGTTCTTCCCTGCATGTTTGTAAGAAGCGACCTAGGACCTAGGGATCAATGGTACTGTTGGACAATGAGCTAGTAACCAGTCACCAATGTTCCATATAACATCACAGCCCTAATATTCATGCTAAATAGTGACCTTGGTAATATTATCGTCTCTAAAGCCCTCTCCACCCCGAAAGGGATTAGAGGACGTGATATATGTAAGTGTACTTCACTGATTTGTTTTGACTTGTTCTATAGTAGTTACTTCGGTTTGTGGGTGCTATGTTATCTCGTTGCAACACTTAAATCAAAATATCCATATGGGTAAGCTGCATTGCTGCGCTAAATTTGGCATACAGTGATTGTGAAAGCTTGTTTGCAATGAGCCACTTGATTCTGCTAATTTCAAATATAATATGTAGGCAAGGCGCCGATGTTACTTTAAACATATTGGGGAAGACTAATTTTACATTAATATCTGGGAGAAATAAAAAATCCTAATAATAAAAATGGTAATAGTTCTTTAGGTAATTAAAATATTGCCGCTGCATCTCTAATTACTATCACTAAATTAATAAGTAAATCAGGACTTGGAAGTAAGTACGTTGAGAGTTAATCTATAGACCTAGCATTAGTCTAAATAATACATAATATCTACAACTATAGCACATAATACAATATAAGGTAAATAAATCATTACCAAAACCCTCGTACTTTATATATATTTTCAAGTACAACTTAGCAGAATCAAGTACGATCCGGCACGAACGTTGTCCTCCCAAAAAGGCATAGACCACTCGAGAGCCCGGCGAGTGCGAATTTACAAGCGACACGGCGAAATGGGCGACTCTCACTAACTATGACGCAAGGGCACGCTTTTGGGACGCGCAAAAACTGCACAACAAAGGAGGCTATACGGCATACGCCTATACGAGAACTTACAGGGCCGTAGTTCACTAATGCGTTTTGGTACAGATGCATTTCAATATCAGATCAGTAGTACGAAGTTGATAGTGAATGACCAAAGTGTCAGATTATACCATTGAGATAGGCAAGTGTCAAATTTCGCTTAAACATGGCGAAATTTTACACTTTCCGATTTTATGATATTATTGATTTGATATTAAACTGTTATTTTGAAAAAGCAGTAGTGGACTAAGACACCTGGTTACGTATTAATATTTATTTATTAACTGTAAGAGTAATACGTCTACTTATCGGGGAAGCTACGGTGATGTAAGAATACGTAGTTGTAACAATTGTCACTATTAATGTTTTAATTATTAGATATATTTACTGGTATACATAATGCGATAAAAACTTTTTTAATTAATAATTTGATTAAAGGGGTTGACATCGAGTAGAAAATATTGAAGACAAGTATGTTAATCGGATAACAGAAATGTGGTAGATCATTTTTCCAGATCTTTCGTTCCATTGTCCTTAATACACCTACACAAACCAAGTAAATAATAAGTAGTGTTATTAGTCAGGGTTTTTTATTCATATTAATATTAACAATGCAAAATACGGTTGTGGTTTTTCAACAAAAACTTTCGCTTTATGGTGACTCACATCGCAACGGGTTATTGCTGTTTGTACGTCTTAACAAAACAGCTGTTTGGATTTGCATAATATACTTGTACATACATGAAGGTACATACCATATATGCATGTATAGTTAGTCTCAGATCATTCAATATATTTGTCAGAATCTCGGAGATTTGTCTCAGTCGTCCTTATTATATCTATTTGGTTGCTATAACTATAAAATGAAATAGTTATTACAGCTAAGTTTCTAACCCTATAGCTAGCTAGATATTTCGGGAAGAAATGCAACTAGTTGTAATTTTATGCTTAAGGAGGTGCTCCACTAAATGGGATACATAGAGCATGAATAGAATCGTAAATGCTTAAGTTAATTTAGCTTGCCAGTAAGGTTGTAACTAAAGAATATACTTTTGTGATTCTTGTACCTTTACGGGAAAAAGATAACAAAAAGGTACTTTCTAGATACCTAAGCATTTCCAAGCCTGTCCGATTTGATTTGTTAAACAAACGTTAAATAACACAAGCGGCCGAAGTCCGTCCCTAATTAATTTATCAGGCCCTATCCATTTAATTACGATTCGGCCTAAACCAGTGCTGTTATCGATTCATTGTTTGCTTTGTTTCATTTATTAATCATAATTATCGATGTATCGTTCGCTGACAGTAGGTTGGTGGCCAAATTAGTTTGGTTGTGTAACCAATTGAGTCTATGTAAGCTGACCGCCTAAGCTCCGGGGCCCAAGTCTGCTAAAGCGTTTTAGCAAACGCAGTTCGATATCAGATCAGTAATTGTGTAAAGCTGGTAATCGATTAGCTAAAGTGTTAAATTACACCACTGATATCAGAAAAACTGTCAAATTTCGCTTTAAAAATGACGAAATTTGTAACTTATGCTAATCCACTACCAATTTCACACTTACTAATTTAATATTGAACTGATATTTTGCAAACAGTATTCGTGGAATTGAGCTCCAGTTTACTAATATACAATCATAACTAGCGGTAGTATGTAACGTAAATACAATGCTAATTAGCTGCCATTCTTCACGGTACATATTAAATTTATTTTGAAGATTGGTCTATAGGTTAAGTAACTGAGAAAGGGTGACGTTAGAGCTACCTATAAGCGCCGAGTGTGTATGAGGAGTTGTATGACTGTCAATGAAGCGAAAGTGTTTGTCAGGATTGGGAAAAATTGGGCTCCGTGATCTCTACCTACCCCTCTACTTGGAAACGAGCGTCATGTGCCTAAAACTAATATTAAAATGTCAGTCTCGATATTGACTTTATGGATGACCTAGGAGCTATGTAGGTTCTGACCACCCTAAAAGATATAGAAGAACGTGTACCTACATATGAATACTCAACTTTTTTTTTAAAAGGAGCAACACTGTTAACAATTTACTCACGCTCATAGTTTCCAAAGAGGTTGATAGTACCAATGGATCCTAAAAATACACTGTAAATGCTAATAATAATACCTAAAAATACATTAACTATACAAAAGCGCCGTGAAACTACATTTAAACATTTAAGGGGACCTTATTAAGTATTCGTGCGTAAACTCCAGGAGTTATTTCAATTCTCAAAATGTATAAGGGGTCACACGTGAGAATCTACTTTCCCATTGCAGTTCCATGTGTCGCCTTGCGTTTAATTGACCGTGACTTAGGGGACTTTGAAGATACCAAGAGCCTGTTTGTTGTCATTGTCAGGGACTGTAACGCTTATTGTCAGGTACAATTTCGGGCTAAGCTGTTATTGTCACTTGTGATGCAATCTTAGGACGGTCTTACGTGTCCGTGACATCTCATTTGCAGTTATCGTCGGTTTCCTGCCGGGAATAATAGAGGGCAGTGGTAGGAAGACGCAGCGTGGAATCGGCATCACAATACTGATTTATTGCTAAATAAATTACATGTTTCGTTCGTAATTCACCAAGATATGCATTACGATTGCTATTGAAACAAAGGATGACGTTGTATTAAATTTTTTTTGTTTGTTGTGTAAGATAATGCCTAAAATGTTTTGAATCCATAGATATATAAACTGAATCATATAAATAAACTAAATACACATCGTAACCTGCATCTCATAGGAGGTTATATAGGGGTCAAAAGAGTTTTTACGAAAGGAGATAGGGATCTATACTTAATCTTCATATTAATGATATAAAATCCTAATAACACTTCACACATAATGCCCACCTGGTTCTGCACACCCCAAAGAAGAATATACACTATATTATAGTGATTATTTATCAAGCATAATTGATAAATTGCTTGTATTTTAATATTATTATTGTTCAATACAGAACCCAAAGCAACTGAAAGTGAACTGGAAACATTTCACGGTCCAAACTAAACACAGTAGAGTATTCGTTAGAAAAAGAGGAACTTTGTAAAGCTGGTGTGAGGGCCGTATGGAAAGGCTCGCATTGTCCAAATGTAAATTAGCGTCACTCTGAATAAAAACTGGCAGGGTCACATCCTTTGATGGAATAACATCCGAGCGTGCTCAGAAGACCTCTGCCGGGATTTTGTGGGTGGTCCTCCTCTCCTGTGGTGAACTATTTGAATAATAAGTTTTTTTACTCTACTTATACGCTTTTCAATATTTATGTTTATTTAAAAAGAGGTGTCGCTTGTTTGCCCAATGATATTGCTCCTCTCGGTGTCAAGAATACAAACACAAATGATTTATTTGTGAGGCAAAAAACGTGGGTTATGGATGTGTGATTTTCACCTCGTTTTCAATGAATGGCGTTGGGTGGTTGTTGTCAGTTTTAACGGTTTGTTGGGATAGCCAAGTGTTTATAAACAATATAAAGTTAGAGAGGCGTTTAAACATACTAATAATATAATATGAAGTTGAGTTTTAACGTTATTATCAATGCTCTATACGACATCACAACCTCAATATTTATGCTAAAAAGTTACCTAGGAGATATTAACAATATGTATTTTCAAGTTCTTGTCCATCCTGATATGGATTAAAGGACGTGAATATATGTATGTGAAGTTTACCTTCTTTTCTATTTTTAACAATGTGTCTTTCACTATTATCACTGAAATAGTTGTATTGAAGTAGTTGGTAAGTTGGCGTAAGTTCTATTGCTCCTGATATATAAAATGACGATGTATAATTGTGTGCTATATTTTAATACAGATAAAAGTTGTTTTCGAAATAACCAGTTTTTTCATCTACTCGTATACATTTGTAATTATAAATAATTTTGTTAATCTCCAGTAATCTTAAAACTATTATATATATTGCCAAACGTAAATCAATAGACGTTTTTTGAGTACTCAACATAAGTAGGTTCAATAAAATAGTTTCTACTTTCATCATTAGTCAAAGCTATCGGAACGTTCCGCTACGCAACCACATCAAATGTTACGAAAGATAAAGATATTCTATTATTAATAGCTTTCGTGATTGATAGCATTCGAAATTACAAATCCACTTGAAAAGCTCATTCTATTATCGCCCTTGCATTGTCTAAATCTGTTATGTCGGTCGTTTAAAGACCTTTAAATCTCTGCGTTAAGTCGCGTTTGTTCTCTCACGGTTTGGTAAAGTCATTTTTCTTAATTCACTCAAGCCAACGGTTCCGAGTTCGATAGACTCGCTCGCCCATTCATCGTCATCATGTTTATTAGCCCTAAGGTCTTAATTGACCAAATCATCATCAATTTACTCAACGCTGCTCTATTAATTCTTTATGACGGTCTAACTGTAAACTGCCCAACACGTTATTTTGGTGAGCCAAAACTTATTCTCTTTTATAGAGAGGCCATAAAATTTTTAATCACAGTAATTGTTTGAGTTTTCTATTAAAATTAATAAGTGGTCTTCAATAAAACATCGGTTGAGAGTATGTTATAAATTGGTTCCGAAATAGGAGATTTTAATCGAAGAATGTGTTTTGTTTACTTAAGATTGCCCTTTGGTCATTCAAAATTTATTAATCTAAAAACAAGTCCTTTCTGTTTACTGTTTAATTACTATTGATACATTGTTTATATGGTCAGTTAGATATTCTTTTCTAGAACATAATTGTAACTAAAATCTTTGCTTAAACAGAAGTAGTGCCGTGCCTAGTTCAATATTAGCATTTTGTGAATTTTGTAGTATGTTGTTTGTTGATACAATTCGTAATTATTCCGAAACAACATAAACTCTGTTACGAATTTCTTTCAAGTGAAGCTGAGATATCTTTTTATATTAACGTAAAGTTGCTAATGTAATAAAATTTTGAAATGTCCTGATACTGCGTCTTGTTACTCAAAAGATCTACAAAATCGAGTTAATTCTGGTCTCCCCAAATGTTTCTATTGTCGTGTCGCTCCTAATGGGTTGTTATATTGTTTTCCTTGTTTGACGGTTTAATTCCTCTGTTTGTTTTGATTGCTCACAATTCCGAACTCTAATTTGTCATGAGCGCTTTCATTTGGAGTGATTGGAATTTCGATATTAATCACGTATTTATTCCCTACCTTTAATTCGAGCAATTTATTAATGATCTGCTCTTTTATAAAATATTCTTTTATTCAAGCTTTTACGTCGAAGCCGAGATAATGGGCTGAACATCCAATATCGGTTTTCCGGGTGTGCACTTTATCGTAGCATAATCCAATACACCTGAACATTTAATCACTGTTAAAACACAATTAACGCAGGCCGCAGCCGCGAAAGATCGCGACGCAATATCGCACAGGGTGGGCACACCCAAAACCGCAGTAGCGCTTTTCCATTTCCGCACCCTAAACACTTACGTTGATCGAAGAAGCAGCGATCCAAACCATTCATAACTGAGGTAACCTCATAGTGCACTGAACACTTATTTAGCACAGCATCCCACTAACACTCGTAATCACTACGGTCTCACAGGGTGAAGCGCGGGGTCGAGCGGTGCGTCCGCTGCGGCGGTTGGGTCACGACTGGCGAAGCGCGCGCGGCCGCGGGGTGGGGGTGGGGAGGGATGCGTGAGTCCGGAATCCGCTTCCCACGTGCTCTCTCTCTTTTGGCTTTTTCAACCCGCGCGCGCCCTGCCCGCCACCTCGCTCCGAATGCGCCTAATGATAAAGGTGCGGATTAGTCGCCGGCTGCCGATTGTTTCTATCAGCTGGTTTATGAGCTTTGTTTTGTTTTATTAGTTGGTATGATTTGTCATTGAGCTTTATTGAGGGAATTGTTTTTTTAATATTTTTATAAATGTTCTAAAAGTCTGAACTTTAATAAATAACGTAGTACTTTGGTACATGTAAATCATACCTGATCCCCTACAAAGTGGTAGAGAGTGATATGCATGTACTTTTCATATCCTGACGAATAATTCTCAATTTTCTTATTTCACTATACCTGCAAACACAACATAATGATAAGTAAATATTATTTAATACATAACAATCAGTTCTGTTCTCTAACCTAGAACGTGCATCACCGTGTCATAATGAACCTTATCTCTTATGTCAAAATTCGACAGATCCAGTATGCATTACTTGACGTCCTAAGTGTTCCCATTACATATCTGGGCTAAGGCACCCCGCTGACTTAGCGATTGTTTTTATCCGTCATTTCCGTTTGGGCGCGTTTCCGGCTTAGCACGTGATTCCGTTAAGCCCACGCCAAAACATTGCTAAAAATATATTTGTAAACACGTCTTCGGAAAGCAAGGAACTTAGTGTAACTGTATAAGTTAGGAAATTCTATTTTTAGATTATTTGAACTGAGTTCTTTTGTGTCTTGAGAAAAGAGGGATTTATACTCATTTTACTGTATTATGTGGGAAATTACATGTTTTGGTAAGTTAAATTATAAAATACGATGAAAATTAAATTCAAATATAATGTCTATATATGCTCTTCGTGAGGGCTATATACATTCTTCTTAACGTCTCTTTAAAATACGGACAATATATTTCTACATACGTATATGTGATATACGAATCCACAAACATGCTTGTTTCGTTCAAAGTGAAATGCTAATTCGATCATAGATTATCATATTTGTCGATCCATGATGCAGCTCCAATCGCTTCCGCTCACCGATGATACATCAGACCTTATTGGGTTCATCATCCCGTTTTAGTCTATGGCGTAAACAAAATGTTAACTAGCTGCCATTCTTCCCGGCATGCCGACTGAGACTCTTTCCTCTAAAAAGGGATTAATACAGGATTAATGTATAAATGTTTTTTTTCTTATCGTGTTTTTACATTACATGCTTTATTATTCCATAAAGATTCTAAAGTTTGCTTTCAACACAAACTATCAAATTTGAACGTAACGAACCCTCTAAACTTTTAAAATATTATCTTTCAATCAGAGTCACTTGGGTAGAAATTAAAAGCATTATCAATCAAAAGGGGCTCGGAACAAATGATGCAAAAGGCTCGAAATTAACCCTTGTCTTCACTGGAGATAACTTTGGACGTTTCGAAAGCAAAAATGTCCGATAAAATAGTTAGGTTTACGAGCTCGGAAAAAAATGTTAATGCGTTCCTTTAAAACGCTATTTTGGTGGTCGCGGGCCGTTGGGTTGGATTCTCGTAACGTCACCTGATAAAATTATTATATCGAGTAGTTAAATACCGAGTGTGTTAAAGTATTGTTTTTTATTATGTTTTTATTTTGAATAGATTCACAGTCTATTACTTAGTACTTTTTTCTTTAAACAGAACTTAAGGGTATAAAATTCCTATCCAGTGTATTTATAACTTTAATATAGCTGTTCATATTTTTTGACAATATGAAGGTTGTTGACTACAGTTTCATCAAGTCTCACTTTGAATTTCTCTTCTTCCTATGAAGGAGAAGACACTCATCTATGATAAGTACTAATCTTGATGGAGTTTTCGATCATCATCTTGTAAGAAATATATGAAAAGTCAAACCATATTTAAGTATTCAAGTTCAGTTCAGTTCAGCCTATTATTATATCAAGATAATAAGTGCAAAATTAGAATTTAACCCCCACCATAATGTCTAGGAGAATCGTTCCCCCATTGTCACTCAACGAATGCATTTAGTGTTTACGAGGCTCTCCAACACTGATTCATTGTTAAGACTCCAACTAAATTGAGTTTTTGGTACCACCGACAAACGAGTCACATATGAATGGTGACATGTGAGGGGTTACTTTTGTCTCAAAGCGGTGAAAGGTAGTTAAATATGGAACATAATACCTAATCATGTAGATTGGGCTAAAGTTCCTGAGGACTGATTGTCATTATTAATAACTAACGGGACTTATCGCGTAAATTTTTATTTTCACATGGACTGCTGCTACAACGTGGCCGAAACATCGGGTTAATAAAGGTAACTTTATTATATAAAAACTTACGCGATAAGTCCCGTTAGTTATTAATCATCAGTATAAATCGCGAATCTCTTAAAACTATTGATTGTCAAGTTAAACTTGTTATTGGCTACAAATATATTATGTATTTAGTTTATAATTGTAGCTATCCTAATTTGTAGCTAGTTAATTAATTTTCCTTCCATGAAATAATAGAGGTATGAGTCAAACACCTGTCAATTATAACACCAAAGAATATGACAAGTTTAGTGAGTCAGACCCGAAATTCTCAGTATGTCCAGGCAAGCGACCGCAAAAACTGCGACCGCATATGTTTAATATTAAACACAGTAACTCCACCTAACAAGGTAAGAATGTTTTAATATTAATGCTTCCAAAAACCTATCAAACTGACTGACAGATCTCACGAAGGTTGGCTAAAAACTGACGTTAACCCAAGATCGAATTAAGATATCGATTTCAGAGATCCGCTGAGTGAATATCTGAATAAATGCAATCAGCTTTTTATGTATGTTTGTTACTTGACATGGGTATGTAATAATGGCTTAAATGATTTAGAAACATAAGTCAACATAAGTAGAAGCATAAAGTTAGGGTTTGACCCCCACCGGTAAAGTTACAAATTTTATATACATATTTGTAATTTAACATAGAATTGCAACTATTAGAGATAACCTGCTTTGGGATAGTATAATCAGCTTTGCATGACATATCACCACCGGTTATTTTTGGATCGGACTATCTAGTAAACTAAGGATTCCAAGCAATTTTAATATAATATAAATATATGTTTTAATATTATTTTATTATTATTCTAATACAATTAAACAAATTTGTACAATCAAAAATTTTAAATTGAAAATTATCAACGAAACCCAGTAAAAAATCTTATTGATAACTGTGGTAAGTTTTTATCCTTGTTCAGTTCACGAATTAGCGAACAATACATCAGTGGGACCGCCTCAGACTTTGATATGTCGACAAAAAATGCCGTTAGCTTAGAGAAACAATAAGCAGGTATTCGTTTATCAATTGAATAATTTGTTTTATTTTAATTTTTAGGTCACTTGGCGGATTTAGAATTTAAGAAAATGAAACTTGGAAACGTGTATGCAATTCTAATTGGCAAAATTACGTCTATTGTTTTACCTGTAATTAAAACTTAAAAAACCTGCAAGTTGTAGTCATTATCACACACTCACTTATCTACAACTAAGAAGAAAAACACAGCAAAAAACCATATGAATTACAAGTTACAAGTAAAAGTACTATATTTGAATAGTACCAGCCGTGGCATAATTTATGCATTTAAGAGGCATTTTACGAGCATTCCTTATTAGCAGTTAACACTGGGAATGGCACTTAAAGTCATCGAACACTGCTAACAATGGCCCATTGAATAACAGCGAGCTTCTTAACGCATAAATCATTTAAATATAAATTAACGGTAACATACTGTCGCGCAAGGTATATTGGATAAATTAACAATCTTTCTATCAATGAATGTCGTAAGATGTTAATTAAAGAAGATAGGAATAAATATCAGGTGATAGATATTTTTTAACACTCTCGATTTGTACTAATTTTTACTATATGAGACCGGTTGTATTTCCGCGACCACGTTCTATGGAATTGAGTCGAAACGTCGGGTTATATAAAGGTATCTTTATTTAATTTTATCGTGATACGACTCGGTCCCATATAGTTTAAAAGAGAACAAATCGCGAGTGTTTAAAATAACAGGTAATAGTTAGGACTAGTAAATTGTGACAAGACTAGCCACCTGTCACATTGACTGCTGACTATATGGTCAAACCCAGCAAGGGTTAATGGTAGTGACAGTGTTTGTCCTTTGGGTAAATAAGTTATAAGTAAGTGACTGGGTGTTTCACTGAGCAATCAAACAACCTGTTACTAATAGTCCAGACTAATGACATTGTAACCTCGACTACAAAGCAAATAGTGACCAAGGAGTATACATGTATGTATGTAAATATATTTATTGGTTTCTACTCAGCCGATCAAAATGAAGGACCTGAGTTAATGTGCAAGGTGTCGTTTGCTGATCTGGGAGTTAAAATGTTATCATTTACAATAAATTGATTTGTAAAATAAGCAAAGATTTTTTCTGTTTTTATATTTAGATAAGAAGAATTCATCTATTTTTAAACACCTTTTCTCTAATATAAGTCACAATAAACATCACCATGTAACTTTAACATATAAAACAAGAAACACATTCTCGCGAATGCCTTACTTAGCAAGTGTATTTAATATAATAATACTGTAAGTGAATTTAATAAAGATGCTTAAACAGGCTGACACTTTCCAGCAATTTGTTTTTATCTTGTAAAGCATTTTACAACTCGATTGGCTTGTGAAAAATGTCAACAATCTCCTTAAAGGCTAGCCAACACTGAATGCATGAAACCTCTGGCGTTTATATTACAACACTAAAATTATAAGATATTTATACCGCAATGGTACGCATAAGGACTACTTGTTAAATAAAATCTGTGTTATATATAAGTTGTATTATGTCTTCGTGTGTCTTATAGTTTTAAAAAACGTTTTTATTATCAATTTAAATAAGATTTTTTCCTAAATATACTTTAATACAAAAAGTAATCAAAATATTAATTCTTAAGATCTGGTTGTGCCGTTTTAAAATATTCTAGTTAATTTTTTCACATTTTTTTCAACAATAACCTACATAAAGATAGCGATAAACGACAATTCGGTATGACAATGAAACATAAGTGTTTTTTTTATAAGAATCAGAGCTCATTTTTTTAATTCCCTTTAGTAGATTTAAACTTTACTTAATATGCAAAGCCGTCTACGCCCCCATTTCAATACGGCCGCACCTTTATAAGTGCACTTTGATAAAATATATCTGCTTTTAAGTCCTCAAACGATTACAGTATGAAACAGCAAACTGGAATGACCATTGCGGCTATAACTTCATACAAGCGTTGTGTTGGCTTTTAAGCTGGAATTTGTATGCGTCTGATGTCAACCCACTGTGGAAAACGGAGTGTGAGGTTTTGTACTGTAGTAATAAATAAAGCTAGTTCAAGATTTGGGATGTAACAACTTCAATTGGGCACTTTTTTCTTAAAATTTCGTATATAGGATATAGAAAGCTAATGTTGTATATGTCCCGTGCTAATGTTATGTTGTAATGCTAATGTTGTATATGCTAGCTGCCGTTCTTTCCGTATGGTCAATGGGATTTGTTGGCCGACAGGCTAGCAACCTATTACCAACGTTGTATATAATATCACAACCCAAGGATGTGAATGCATATGTATATATATGTGTATGTTTTATATGAAAATTATTTAATCGGTATCGAAATATGCTGAAGTTAATAAATAACTATGTGAGACTGTACGCAATAGCCGCACATTTCCTTTAGAATTTGCTAGTACTAATTAAAGAATCTTGAAATTATTCTGTCATTACTAAAATCAGGAGATTTAAGGGATAGTATAAACCTTGACTTAGATGACGTAAATTGTCTAGTTACTTCAGCCCCAACTTTCAATATATGTAGTATAGCAATCATTTTAGTACAATATGCCCTCGTGATCGCCAAATCAATCAATCCCTGGTGACATTTGGGCTTAAGCAACGTTCATCCTATTTGTTGTCACCCCAAAATATATTTTGTAAAATAATACAACATTGAGCCATATTTAATGTAAGTTTTCCTATGAAACTGCGATATTCGGAACAACTAAAACATATTGATCTATTTATTTATTATGTACAAAAATGGTAGGTCTATTTATTTCAGAATAAAACTATTATAAACTAGAGTGGATCGGATAAAGTGAGACATCGTTAAGAAACCTTCTTATTCTTTAGAATTGATTGGAAACACCTTTGGTGTTGTTGAGTGTTGAATATATTTTAATATAAACTTAATTCACTGTGAGCATATAACATATCCATAATAAGCAATATGTATATTAACTAATTTATCACGATATTGTAGAAAATGACATGTGATATTTTAATATTCTCAGAAGGGATAATTATGTTAACGAAATAACGTTTCAAAATATAAATGTAAATAATCCAACATATGTAGTGTCTTTTAGTTGTATTTGATGTTTCATTGTTCAAGTTTAAGCAAAAATATTATTGATTAACACTGCTATTGATTACAATACTCATTTAATAAGTCACAAAATTGTTCACAATTCATATTTTATAATATTGATACAATTCCTCTTATCAAATTACGTAATTATTGTTCATAAAAAAAATTCCGAATCTCTCACTGAATCCGTCGAAAAGCGTACAAATCGGTACAGTCAACAGCGGAGCGATTCATCATGCACGTCAAAGGTGCGCATTCGATATATTTATCACAATTTGTTGTTAAATGTACCGTGGAAAGAACTATTTCTCAAAAATGGGGTGCCGAACTAACGTGCTAAGGCCTCGCTCTATGGATATTAGTAGATATGAAAAAGTGTTCTCAGCTGACCTGGGATGGAGATCTAGAATGGTAACTATCTACCTTTCTATTTGGTATGTTTTACAAGGTACTCGTAGTACCAATAGTTAGTCTTAATAATCTAATTTGATTTATTTTAAGAATGAGTTTATGTTAATGAAATATTTTTTTATATATTTTTTTTACTTTCTATAAGTGGTTCAATGATCCTTATGTTGAATATAAAGATTTTCGTTTCATTTCATTAAATCTGTATTGATACATTCATAGTCGATCGATTAAGTAAATATAGAGTATTAGGAATAGCGGAAGGACAGAAGAGTACGTATATATGTAAAAGGAATATGTTTACATACCGAATATATTATGAGTGTTATAACTCTTTTGTCGTAAACTTGATATGCATACCTGCAACAAAGTAATTAAAATATTAATACAATATCTTAAAATGTTTGAATTAAAAGCTACTTGATTCGTATTTGTAAAAAAACTGTCTCATGTTTTATAAATCGTAAATATAAAGTCATATGAAACAATGTTAACAGGTTACTTAACATTGCCTAATAAATCCCATTTACCCCAAGTCCCTAAGTCGCCTCCTCTAAGACTTGTAGAATACCTACAGTTAATGTGAGCAGTTAATAGAATCATCCTCCTAATTAATCACGTACAAGTAATGCTGTTCTCTTGATGGATGGATAGCCCTGTCTTGTTGCTGATTATTGGACATTAATTGTCCATATACTGTTTATATATATTATGTAAGTATATATCTATGTATGTCAATAAGTAATGATCCTACTTATATCCCTTCAAGTATGTTTATTAAGTATATTTACTAGTTATATTATATCTGTTATGATGTTTATTATATAATTATATTATTTGTGTATGTTTATTATATAGCTTCTGTCAGAATCCGAATCGGGTGCTGCCGGAGGACCAGTGATGTATACTGAGGCAGCACCTTTTTACTGCATCAAGGTTTTCATGTAATTTTAATGTGTTATGTTAAACAAAGTGCTTTCTGTCTTTGTTTCTTTATTTAGCGAAGTATTACGACTGATACATACATATATTCACGCCTCTACGTCCCCAGCGAGATAGGCAGAGACTATCGATGGCCACCTGGAACGATCCTACCAAATCTCTTGCTTCTTTCGCTCTTATTAACCTTCTCATTTATGAAATATTATTATTTATTACGACTAATGTCTGCTATATGTATGTACATAGATGATCGAAATTGAATCCTTGAGCTCTGTGTACCCTTGAGAAAGATTGTGTTCATTTGTTGTGTAACACTTGTAGTTGAGGTAAATGTGCAAAGGTATCGGTAACTGAAGATCCCGGGTTCAATCTGCAGGTGTATATTGGTGTTTGTACCGAGGGATATTATCGATATATCATATATTTCTGAACAAATAATTTATTAGGTGATAGTAAACATAACTACATTCATGAATTCTGCAATAGTGTTACTATTTAAAGAATCAATAATCAACTTACAGACAAAAGAAGATTAACTACATATATATACTGACACAAACTTTTAATTAACCAATTTCATTATATCTTATATCATTCAATAAACTTAAAAGTTTATAAGCTCAAACTCTGAGATGCATGCATAAAACAACGAAAATTCAATTAAAGTCCGATCACCGTATCTGATCGGTCATTTTGAGTTAATTGGTGGTTTATTAACACGTTTCGTTGCGGAGATCGCCCACGGTCTTTGGTTTATATGCTGAAATATGTATATTCAAGTCTGATTTACCCGGTCACAGTGGACAGGTCGTTAAAGACAACTTTATCTAGTTATTTTTAAACACTCACGATTTATACTCATTTTATTAATTATGTGAGACCGGGTCAAATCACGATAAATTTATAAAGATATGTGATTACCTTTATTTTGCCCGACGTTTCGACCCAGTTGCATAGGCCGTGGTCGCGGGAAGACTAGCTTTAGTCTCAGCAAATATCTGTCTACCCTCACAATAACTTTATCTAGGTTCTTTAAGTTTATCAGTGAGTTATGGTGGCATTGAAAGTGGTTTGTCAGGATCGGTACTGATTGGAATTTGTAATATTTGCCTATCCCTCTATAGAAAACAGGCGTGATGTTTATGTACTCGTATGTATGAAATGCAATATTGATGACAGCTTGCTAGCCGTCTCATTTCTATTCATCCTTAGTTGAAGAAAGTTCTATAGTTAACATTATATTTACGATTCGACTAGTACGGAATTCATAGGTAACTTATGAATACTCAGTTATTGTATTCAGCTTGAGATGGACAAAACCTCGAAGCAATAACATACATATTATTAGTCTCTTAGTCTCCTCCTACGGCATTTTAGGATAAATGTGTCACTGTAACCAGAGCGTGCTCTCCTTTATCTATCTACACAGCCTATCTCCTAATGGACACATCCACTTGTTCCGATCATTATTCAAAATGATTAATTAAGGTGACCCGTGCTATACAAACTTTTTGTGTTCACCTTTTTCTATTACCTCTGATAACTGTATCCTAAGATATGCGTATCTAATTGTTGATTAGATAGAGAGAACGTAAATTGCTTTTTAAATTTTAATTGAAGGCGCTTTTGGTGGGTGTTGATGTGTCATACTGTTTTTTTTAAATTCTTAAATAAGCCATTCACCACTAAGGTTATGTCGGCTGAAGAACAAACACTGATGCCACGGCGTTTGCACTTGTCATTCAGCCGCCATGGTTACATCAACATCGCCAGCCTCTACAACTGAAGAAAAACGAAGTCGAAGCTGCAATTCTGCTGTTCCTTGTTCTTCGGTTCGTTCCAGTTGAGGATCTAAATATAATCCCAAATCAAACATATTTAGCCAGTTTGGCATCACAATTGACTAAATATTCAGCCGAAAATAATTATTTGTATTTTCAACTTTAATGAGCTGCTGACTTTGTTGACTAACCATAGACGACTGGTGTATCATACTTGATATAGGTACTTTTATCATACGTAATTTTGGGTATGGCAAAAGAAACATGAAAGTAGGATCTGGTCGTCTATGGTTCGTCAACAAAGTCAGCAGCTCAGTGTCGGCTGAATATTTAGTCAATTGTGATGCCAAACTGGCTAAGTATGTTTGCTTTGGGATTATATTTGGATCCTCAACTGGAACGAACCGAAGAACAAGGAAGAGGAGAAGAATTGGACTTCGAGTTCTTTTTTCTTCGGTTGTAGCGGCTGGCGGCGTTGGTGTAACCATGGCGACTGTATAACAAGTGCAAACGCCGTGGCATCACTGTTTGTACTTGAGCCGACATAACCTTAGTTGTGAATGGCTTATTAAAGAAACAAAATACTAAGACAGGCTAGAAGGTCTTCGTTACCATACAGCCGTTAAATAAAATTAATAAATAATAAATAAACCAACTTATGTTTTGAATAGATAAAACTTAAGCAAACAAACACTTTTTAGTGACGATAGTAATCACTCAAGTCACTTTTTACTCCTAAATGATACGTAATGAAGACAACTTTTCTAGTAAATAGACATATCACACCCCTTTTTTACTAGATAGTCAATATGTATCGTAATAAATAGCGTTCCATTTCCAATGCACAGATACAGGCTAGTAACTATCTAGAAGACTTTATAAAGGTGTCTCTTATGGTAAAATATTCTTTATTTAAAATGAGAAGAAATACGTTTAGTTTACCTTAACTCCAACACCAGATAATGTAAGCGAAACAGTTCTACTTTCACTTTATCATAAGCTCTTATAAAATGCACTCATACAAATGTTACATCCACAAATAGAATGGTACAAGTACATATATTACTATGTATGTCTGTTCTATAACCATTCGGTGTCTTCCTGTTGAATAACACTCAATAATATACGCTAATCATCATTACGTGCATACATATTGTAAGGATTGTTCCATATCTCTGCCTATCCCTTTGGGGACGTAGAGGCGTGAATATATGTCTATGTGTATACCATAATCCCTTTTGAGATAGACAGAAAGTCAGAGACACAATCTTAATATATTATCATGATAATGAATCTATTTATCATTATTTTACTGATACAATAGGAATATTTTAATATGAATAAGGCTACGGGATTGTTTCATGTATATTATTCAAACGATATAGGTCCAAAAAATATATGACAAAGTGTACAAGTGTAAAGACGAGATATTTGTGGACAAAACCTTATGATTTTAAACCACTCTGTCACGACAGTTAATAAGGCTATATCTGTCAACAACGGATTTCACACATTAAAATAATTGCGAAATTGTATGCTGCTATTATAGTGGTCACTCAAACGCTGACTACCCTTGAGGAATAATACACTATGATCATATGAGAACCCTCCTAATCTCGTGAGCTTCAAAGAGGCCGCTTAAGAGCAGTTGGTCTGGCTTAAGATTATTGTTATCCCTTATATTAATCCTCTGGTTTAATTATAGTATATACAACATAAGGGTGAGATAGAATAGTCTTATTTTCTTCGGTTTGATGAGTAATTTTATATATAAAACTGGTAATATACATTTGTTATACACTACCTAAATCATTCATAGAATATTTTGTTACATTTTAGTTTGACTATAGATAAAATCATACACTAAGGCAAATCAATGTCTGCCTTTCGAGGAATAAGCATTATTATTACTATTATGATTATCATATAATATTTTTCATATGATATTCTTCTTCAGTATCTGTGAACAGTGATAACCACTCTGTCACCCTGGTCCCTATCTTGCAAAACATTGAAATTCTGATTATTCACATGAAGCCTTTCATCCAACGTTGCTTACACTATGAATATTGCACATTACCAGGAACTCTATCCATCTCTTCTATATTTAAGCTTGAAGCGAATTGTAAGTTCCCGCGGGAGCTTGAGAGTCGACCCACTTTCCAACTTAGAATCAACTTGGGCAGGTTGGATCGAGTTGCAGTGTTATGAACTTATGTCTATACTAGCGACCCGCTCCGACTTCGCACGGGTATAAAATATACAGCCTACTCCACTATTTAATGGATGTTATTATACATATAAACCTTCCTTTTGAATCACTCTATCTATTAAAAAAAACTGCATTAAAATCCGTTGCGTAGTTTCAAAGATTTAAGCATACAAAGGGACATAGGGATATAGAAAGCGACTTTGTTTTATACTATGTAGTGATACGTGTTTATAATTCGACGTAGCTCAGTAATTCGACGTAGCTCAGTTGTTTGGGGCTTGGCTCTGTATCAGTGGGTACAGGGTTCAAATCCCGTTTGAGCATGTACCAATGGAAATGAAGTTTAAATAATTTCTATGTACATTTTCGTAATTAAAACACATTTACGAAATGCGTTGAATTATACGGTGAGGGAAAACATCGTGAGGAAACCTATCTGTTCGTCGAACAGGTAATAGTTAGTGCTTGTTAATGGCGACAAGGCTGACCACCTGTCACATTGAGTACTGACTATCTGGTTAACACGTGGGTTCGAGGTGTCCATAGAATTACTACCTTCGCAATTGCGGAGATGGTCACCTGAACCTCTGACTACCCCGCAAGGGTTAATGGTCGTGAATGCGTTTGTTGTTTTTTTTTGTTTTGTGTTTATAATCTGAGGAAACCTGACTATTCGGGATAGGCTATAGTCAACACCTTGTGTGACCTTTTAAACTGTTATTGATTATTAATGAAGACATTCTTCTCTAGGCTGGTGTACGTAACGTGAAGAATAGAAGAGCATGTATAAGAAGGTTAATGGGTGTGATTGAAGCAAGAGAGATTTGTCAGGATCGCTCCAGGTGGCAATTAATAGTCTCTGCCTATCCCGTTTAGGACGTAGAGGCATGAATATGTGTATAATTATTATCATTGCTAGATAGAACTTGTTAAGTTAGTTGCTGACTCTGATTAAGTGTCTATTCAACACGTAGGTTCAAGGTGCCATAGAATTACTACCTCCATGATTAATAACTATCGGGACTTATCGCGTAAGTTTTATACAATAGAGTTACCTTTATTATTAACCCAACGTTTCGGCTACGTTGCAGCAGCCTTGGTCACGGGCAGACTTAGCGAGTATAAATCGCGAATCTTTTAAAACTATGACTACTCCGCAAGGGTTTATGGTCGTAACCGCGTTTTTCTTTTAGATGCAAAAAGTGATTCTCAAAAACCGATATAGTGAATCAGTTCACGGTTTTTAGTACCAAATGTGGGCAGCGCAATCCATTCATTCATTAGCAGGTGCCTGATATTGGTAATTGCATGAAACATACATGTGAAACGTATGTTGGGTTGATTCTACTGTTACCAAAATGTATACAAAAGTATTTCACCGAAAAATGCATAGCTAGAAGATGTAGATATAGATACATATACGTCCTGTAAACCCTTTCGGAGTGAACAGAACCTAAAAGATATTATATCTCCCAGATCATTTTTAGCATAAATACTTGGGTTGTGATGTGACTAATTGGTGACAGGTTGCTAGTCTATCGTACAACAGATTCACTTTAGCCGCAGTACTTAGTCGCAGAAAGTGTCAAGAGTTTGTCAGGATCTCCACAGGTGGGGATTTGTGATCTCTGCCTACTCCTCTACATTTAAACGGGCTTGATGTGTATGAGGCATGTATAAATATCTATCATATAGTAGAACCGATTCATATTTGTTTGTTATTAGAACAAACTAGTTCATATAACTAGTACTTTATTAGCGTAACAATGTGATTTCGGCAAATACTGTTACTGATTGCAAAGTTTTGATAGTTTGTGTGTCCCTGTTAATTGTTATAGGAATATCTAATTGAAGTATATTTTAGATTTCATAGGAATTTAGTTGACGGTCATATACATTGTAACAATGTACTATTCAATCATACATACATACACCCCACGCGTAATTCCCTGTAGAGGGATAGGCAGATATCACGGATCCCCATTTGTCCCGATCTTGACATACTACTTTCGCATCATTAACACTCATACACCTCTAATTCAATGCATATGAGTTTTATTCAATATAAGTATAGTAATATTTTCATTCATTCATTGAACGTCGATATGTATTAATGAGTGATGATATAAACAATAAGAGTATTTCAATTTCGATTATGTCAGAGTATGTTATTATAAAATGTGTTAAAGTCACTTCTAATTAATTAAGTTAATAAAGGTAACTTTATTATAAAAAACTTATGCAATAAGTCCCGTTAGTTATTAATCATGAGTATAAATCGCGAATCTCTTAAAACTATAAGTCACTTCTATAGATAAAGTTTTTTTAATTTAATTTAGTTCCGCATTACTTAAAATCAATAACGGGAGCCCGTTTGAGTAGTTTCAGGGAAAACATATTGAGACGGTTCCCTATGCAATTGAAAACCAATGTTCCAAATAATATGTATAGCTCATTTTTCAGTATTATTGATTCTGAATATAAAAAAATCTTTACATCAAAGAGTTATAAGATAACCGGTAGGAGGAATTTTTGTGATTGGGCCACTGGGGGTATAAAAATAAGTAGACAGCGGCTATATGAATTATATAAAGAAAGATCTTTTAATCATAGCCATGAATTCAAAAATTACATAAGTAATTATTCAAAAATATTCAAAAAGGTTTGTGCTCAGGCCAAAAAATTGCACATACAAGGCAAGATAAAAAATGCCACAAATGTTGTCAAGGAAACTTGGAAAACAATTAAATTTGAAACTGGAAGGGATGTCTCTTACATAAAAGAAACTAAACTTATAGTAAATAATAAGGTAATTACAGACAATCAGAAGATATCTAATGTGTTTCAAAGTTATTTTTCCAAAATTTCTATCTCAATAACTGAGCCACTAAGATCTTGTTCAGAGAGTGCTAGATGTATATTAGAAAAGAATGTGCCAAAATGTGACAGTTGTTTTGGTTTCAGAGAAATCAGTACAATAGATGTCATCAAATGTTTTAAATCACTCCAGAAAAAGAAAACATCTGATCTGTGGGGCCATTCAGTAAAGGTTTATTCAGCCATTGTAGATTTAGTTGCACCTGAGTTGAACATTATATTTAATCAATGTATTAAATGCGGAGAGTTTCCTGATCAGATGAAATACGGTAAAATCATTCCATTATTTAAATCTGGTAGTACCACTGACCCTGCTAACTATCGTCCTATCTCAATACTACCAGCTTTTAGCAAAATATTTGAGAAACTTATTTTAAATCAATTACAAGTACATTTTAATAGTTATAATATTTTCAACAAGCAACAATTTGGCTTTACAAAGGGTCGATCAACAACAGATGCTGGGGTTGATCTTATGAAATATATATTTGGGTCCTGGGAGAAAGCAAAGGATACTCTGGGTGTCTTTTGCGATCTTTCTAAGGCGTTCGACTGCGTGGACCACAAAACTCTGATCATGAAGCTTAAACATTACGGTATAGGTGATAGGGCACTAGATCTGATTGCATGTTACCTGAGGGGAAGGATCCAGAGTGTTGAGTTCGGTGGAGCTCGATCGAGCGGCAGCTTGGCTGCTATGGGGGTTCCACAGGGTTCCATTCTTGGGCCCTTCCTTTTCTTGGTCTATATAAATGATTTACCTTATTTAAGTCTGGGCCGTTGCCACATGGTGTTGTTTGCGGATGACACTTCAATATTATTTAAAGTTAGTAGAAGAAAAGACGAAACAGAAAGGATATGTAATGTGATTTCGGAGGTGGAGCAATGGTTTAGAATAAACAATCTTGCTTTTAATTGTAATAAGACTAAATGTGTAAGGTTTACTTTGCCTAATGTTAGGAGTTCAATTACTAGCATCGTAATTAATAATGTGGCTCTAGATATTGTGGGGTCCACTACGTTCTTGGGACTCACAATGGACTCAAAATTAAAGTTTAGTGAGCACATCGGTGGTCTGGCGAAAAGGCTAAGTTCTGCTGCCTACGCCGTAAAAAAAATTAGACACCTGACTGACGTGGACACAGCGAGACTTGTGTATTTTGGTTATTTTCATAGCGTCATGTCTTACGGGCTTCTTTTGTGGGGCAATTCTGCTGATATTAATTTAGTATTTGTGCTGCAGAAGAGAGCCATTCGCTCGATCTACCGTATGGGCCCTCGTGAGTCTTTAAGAGATATATTTAAGACAATAAATGTTCTGACTGTGGCTTCTCAATATATATATATGACAACTTAGTCTATGTAAAAAAAAATATTAATGAATACAAACTTGTAAGAGAAATTCATAATTGTAACACACGCAATAAAAATAAATTGTATTATAGTGGCTCTAGACTTAAAAGAATAAACGATTCGTTTATGGGCCTGGGCATAAAAATGTACAACAAACTTCCAGAGTCTATCAAGTCCTTACCTTTAGAAAAATTTAAAGTTGGCACTAAAGCGATGCTGATGGAGAAGGGCTACTACACCGTTAAAGACTATATAAATGATGTTTTGTGACGTTTCATTTTTGTGTGATCATGGCTTCACGTTCCGGTTCTTATTGGGACTGTCCTTAAATTTGTTATTAAACACTATTTGTTGGATGTGAAGCTTTGATCATGTTCTAATGAATTATGTATTTTTAAATTTAATGTACACATTGTCTGCAGAGTTTCTTGGCATTTCTTCTCTGCAGAGTTTGACTTTACGAAGTGCCATTAGTTTTAGTTTTATTAATCTAAATTGATTTATTTTAAGAATAATTTTTATGTTAATGACATATTTTTATGAAAAATGTTTTTTTTTTTTGACGTTCAATAAGTGATATCAATATCCTTATGTTGAATAAAAGATTTTCATTTCATTTCATTTCAATCGTTTTCAGTGGTTAAATTTAAACATTATTTGCTAGTTTATGACTAGTTTAGTTTTTCAGTCTCTCATTATACCTATGTTTGCCCATTGAAGAATATGTAGTAATAATATGTAGAAATTTATAATAAGTAAATATGATTAATAGCAAACGGGACTTATCGCGTATGTTTTTAAATAATAAAGTTACCTTTAACGTCGGGTTAATAAAGGTAACTTTATTATTTAAAAACATACGCGATAAGTCCCGTTTGCTATTAATCATAAGTAAATATGACATAAAGATTGAATATAAATTGTATATATACTATTATTATTAAACTATATATAGATTAAACTCCGTTCATACGTACAATATTTCATAAATCAAATTCGTTTGTTGATTTCCCAACTCTTAACGTTTCGAAATCCCGATCATTGATAGGTTCAATTAAAAATCACTCGGAGTAACGTCTTCCTATCTCGGATCTATCTGTGGAGATCCGTTACTATAGATAGCTAGCCGATATCGAGTGAACAATTAGACGCTATTAGCAGAAGAAATCAAGTGCAAGCATAAGATGAGAGCGGTTTAAGAATTATTAACACCTGTCAAGGTGTACGTAGTGTGAAAAACAGAAGTGCATTAATGAGGAGGTTAATGGGTGTGAGTGAAGCAAGGGATCTTTGTCAGGACGTTCCAGGTGGTGTCAATAGTCACTACATATCTCGTTGAGGATGTAGAGGAGTGAATATATGTATGTATGTACCTATCATGTTGAGTGCTGACTGTCTAGTGAAATGTAAGTTCCTAGAGCATTTAAGTTAATAGATAGCACATCTGACAGCCAGTTCATTATCGTGAAATATGTTTACGTATGTAGAAAAATGTAAGATAGAACATAAAATTAATATGGTTAGGTCTTTTCGAGTATTGTATGCGTAATTTTTCCCAGCTAACAACATTCTGCTCAGAATATAGTTAAAGGTGCCTAACAGTACTATATAATATTTAGACAAAAAAAATATTTAAATACAGTCTTAGTTAAAATAATTCGGTAAAACAACTAGGAATCATTTAGTTGTTAAACAATAATAATTTTACAGTGTCTAATAATGATTTATTTCAAAACTTTAATAACATTTCATTACTTTCCAGAAATTCATGGTTTATCAAATCGCTGTTTGCATGGCACCCAAACAATAGGCTACTCTGTGAAAGCCTCAATGGATCATGAACGCACAATATCAAGATTATCTATGGCTCCAAACCCGAATAGTCGCTTAGCTATCATGACTTTCTCAGGAGTGTGACCGGGGCTTTAGTTTAATAATTGTGATGTCAAGGAACGAATAGTTTTATAATCGTTGTTTGTTTTTGATTGCTTTGTTCTTTTAGGCAGTTTTAGGAATTTAATAAACTGTCTTCTTGTTCATGTGGAGGTGAATTAGGGTTTTTATGAGTGAGAGCTAGTTTTCATATAAAAAAATCATAACTACATGGTAATTATGGGAAAAGCTTCATTGTTATATATTCTTCTTTTCATGCCTTTGAGGATAATGTATCTGTTGAAATGCTTAAGTCTTTAAATTATTCGATAATTTGGCAACTATATAACCAGCACTATATCTTTTGGAAGGTTTATTCAAAATATAATATACCAAAAGTTTTTCTATGAAAGTAGACAGAACCTTTGAGACAGAGTCGCTTCGTACCTGAATTTTACGTTCATTGTGAGACTAATACATTAATATCGCATATGTTTTTCCAGAAGAATTCAAAATAAATAAGCCTTCAAACACATATTGCACCAACAGATGTCGCCCGCCCAATTTGTAATTCGCAATCGGGTGCCTCACAATGGGTTGACTGAATTATTTTTGAATGCTTAATCAGTTTGTTTGGCTTGATTTAATATTTGACGTTTATCGTTAAGCAAATTAACTCCTGATTGATTTTGCATTGTGACAGTAACAATCTTTCCCCAGTTCAATTTATGGCGCATATCTCAATTGGAAATTGAATTATTCATATGACGTACTACAGTTTTGGACATTGATTGCGATTACTTTGTCAAAAGATACGGGGATGATTGGATCATAGCATATTAAAATTTTATTCGATTCTTTATTGTGTAAGAGCAATAGCTATAAAAAACCAGCTGTAATTTTCCCTTTACATAACGACCAATGTCAGTTGTGGGGTATTTAGATGTTCATGTATCCAACTGCGCAATTCAGGAGTAAGTGCTTCGTAGCCATTTTGAACCTAAATTTCACCAAATAATGTGTAAAGATTTACATAACTTTATTTTATATGATATACCTATCTATCATAATTAAGACAAGTTAAAGTAAAGGTGTATATTTAGTAATAAAAATAGGAATAAAGTCAATTAACATTTATTTATTAATGGTAAGGAAGCAATGACATTTAATTAAAAATAATCAGTTACTGATGTACATATCAACAAATAATCACCCATCCCATCAAAATAAAAATCATCCATACCATTCCCTTACCTAACCTTTAATCAAATCAACTATTTACACAACTCATACTTTGTAAATAACATCCAATAATTCACATAACACTCCAAATCAATAAGAGTTATTATCTGTTTGGAATGTACATGAAAGCTTATAAAAATGTCCATACCCAATCGACCTAATCAAAGGTAATGTCCAACACGGTTTAACATTCTAATAACTAAGCTATTACTTTAAGCACGATGTTTAGATTGTTATCGATAAGAGCAGTAATGGATATGTCCACTGCATGTTTACTTTAAAGTGTTTAATTGTTGGGTACAACATTTTTTATGATTTTTTAACATCCATTTATGCGTTGGGGAGTTGGGAGTGTGTGTGTTGGTTTTTTTTATGATATTGATGTTCACGATGATTTATTGAAGATAATG
Organism: Leucoptera coffeella; assembly: GCA_030578115.1. Classification (NCBI taxonomy): domain Eukaryota; kingdom Metazoa; phylum Arthropoda; class Insecta; order Lepidoptera; family Lyonetiidae; genus Leucoptera; species Leucoptera coffeella. The sequence continues at coordinate 73,876 of JAMBLF010001331.1, forward strand.
TGGTCAAGATTCAGTTCATACCGAGTAGAATTGAAGCAATATAATAATTATGTTCTATATTTCTTTTATTCTATGTATATATGTAAGCATGTAAGAATATATATTATGTACTGTTTGTATGTATTTTTTATCGATAGTTTTTTTTATACATTGAACATATCCTTTACTAATTAAAAATAAATCTCACGTAATTATTCCTGGCTCTATATCACTAATCATATTCCTGTATTTAGTCATTTCCAAGTTGGATACAAATATGGCGGTCATTCCACGTTAGCATGAAATGCGCCACGATTGAATTTATGCCTAATTGCCGCTCATACACACGAGGTACTTGGCAGCCTAATAGGGCAGCTCTCGCCTGCTTATTAGATTAGGAATGATCATTACTGATGGCTGCTGACTTAAATACATACATACATACACATCACGCCTGATTCCCCGTACATGGGTAGGCAGAGATCACGGATCTCCATTTATCCACACTGACAGACCACTTTAGCTTCATTGACATTCATACATCTTCTCATACACTCTGGGCGCTTATAGGTACTCCTAACGTCACCTTTTTTCAATATAGCGTTTATCTGACTGTTATATGTCTTATATATGATTGATTGAGTCTCAGTGTGTTATATGATCCGACTTAGGGACTATGGGTTATCTTAATAGAGTTTGGACGATAGATTGTAAATAAATACTCTCATTTCAAAATTTCGTAAACCTTCCTCTCCAATACCAGGCTAAAGTAGTCAAATGTGTATTTAAAAGTAATTTTCTAGCTAAACTTTTTATTTTTTATAAACGTAAGTATGTGGGGCATGACTGCTTAAAAGGGATTTACAGTTTTTCTGTCTCTGTTTCTAATAAACATATACAATACTTTATAGCTTCGTTTGAGTACTTACCTCATTTTCCAATACATTCATTCAGATCTACTCCCATTGACCTCTCATAAAGATAGGTAGCATTCACATTACACACTAGCGGAAGATAAAGCTAAGACTTTAGTAAATAAACCATAAAAAGCTCACTAACAACTAGTTGAGTGGAGTGAACCTAGGCAGAATAACCTCTGATTTATAGCAGTGAGCCAGCTAACGCAATTATTGCAATTTATTATGAAATTAAATAAGGTCGACGCGACGGAGGATTTATACCTCTTTGTTGAAGAAACTCGGGGTTTTATACCGTCTTCGTTTGGTTACTTACTGCTTGGGTGTCTTACTTGCGTGGGATGCATTCGTACTTATACTTGGGTCCTTTGTAGACGTTCTCATATAGACGTAGTATAATGGTAGTGTCTGTTTTATTAACGAGATGTATGGGACATAGTAGTATCTGTTTTTTAGAATGATTGAGGAAGGGTAAATTAATTGTGAGTGTTAATTTAAGTACAGTGCTAGAGATCCCGCCACATAAGGTGGCAGTAGCCAAACTTGGAACTAAATTTGACGTTACCGCCATTGCGTGTTATTTTGTATGAAAGGTAAATTTAGTATTACCAGCGTTGTGTTTTTTGCCCACTCTTTGTAATTTTTATGTTTGTTAAGGGTGATTATAATAAATTGATTTCCGGAGTTTCTTGTTAGTTCTTCTCCAAGCTAGGGTCTCCGCTGATCTAACCTCGGTAAAAAATATGTAAAGACAATGCTCAGTGCCATGTTTGAAATAATAGTTTTAAGAGATTCGCGATTTATACTCATGATATAAGATATAAGGGTGTGTATAAGATTGATTGCAGCTGTGGGAAATCCTACGTCGAACACACTAAACGGTCTATTGCGGACAGACTGAAGGAACACATAATATATGTAATATATAATAAGAAGGATAAGTCCCGTTAATTATTAATCATGTTTGAAATAGTTTAATAAACATATTTTGACTTTGATATATTAATTTGTTTTATTTGAGTTTATAGCTCTGCAACCAAAGACCGTTACAAATGAAACCTATAATGTATCGAGCCGTATGGCACAGTGAGTGCTAGTTTTGGCGTGTTTACTGGTAACACTGAATTACGCGACTATGGCGACGCCTCCAACTGCCACCTTATGTGGCGGGATCTCTAGATGGGACGAACAAACAATGCTCATGCCACTCTTCTAAGTTTAAGGGACTTGGATAAATTGAATTTATTGGGTATAGGCAAGCAACCTGTCAGCAATGTTTCATATGACATGTCAACTTAATATTTATGATAAAATGTGACCTAGGAAATTTTGTCGTGCCTCCAAAGTTCTATCTACCCCGACAAGGATTGAAGGACGTGAATGTATACGTTTATGTATTAAGACCTTGGTTCCTGATCTATTTAAAGTATCATATTCTCTTTAGTTAATCTAAATGTTGCTTGAGAATGTTACCGTGGATCCGTACATTTAAGAATGTATTATATAGAACCAAAACTACGGCATATCTAGCAATCACACACTAGAAATAATATTCACCCTGTAATTAATATACTCCGCCCGCCATAAATGTAAATGCAGGAGCAATTAAACGGTGGTTATAATAAAGAACTATATGATTATGTATTTGATGGTGAACTTCTGAAAGCAGTTAAATATTCTCTGAAACATATAATGAAACATCGACCAGGGGCCCTAATCCACTGTTTTTTGCAAAATATCAGTTTAATATCACTAAGTTGTGGAGTAGAAAAAGTGATAGCATTTACCTTAAAATGGTTACTTTTGATAAAACCAGCCAGCTTTACATTATTACTAAAGTTATGTTTATTTACGATTGTAAAACGCATTATTAAACTTGAGCCCCAGTATCTCTATAAATTACTGCCAAATTTACTTCAAGCTAGAATGTTAACAGCGGTCCATTGTAAAAAAAAACTTATAAAAAGTGCTGTTTTAGCCGGGACGTACAACATGCTAAATAGCTGCCGTTCTTCCTGGCATGGGATAGGAGGCGACTTATGGAATAGGGTTAAATAGAATTTATTCGCCGATGGGCTAGCAATCTGTCACCAATGTTCCATCATCATTTCGCAACCCCAATATTCATACCAAACAGTTACCTAGGAGATAATATATCTCTGAGGTTCTATCCACCCCGAAAGGGATTAAAGGGCGTGGATGTTTATGTATTAAATAGTGATTCGAAACTGTTTATTAGTCTCCTGAACTTTCCAAAATGTACACGGGTGTATAGTAGATATGTATATACAGTACCTCCATCACATTTAGGGTAATATTTGGGACTATATTATTACACGATACGGCTTATATGACAACTTGCACTCCTAATATTTACCTTTACTAACCACACCAGACACAAAACATCTTCTAGAAAACTTTGCCAGATTACATTGAGTACAGCTTATAAATAATTCCGTCAGTTTCGCCTCTTGCTGACGTCATTTTTCTGCATTCTCAATGCTCCGCCGTGATTGCATTGGGTTCCATAATTTGTCGACTGAAGAAAGTTTTCGTGTAATTGATGTGCTTTTGGGGTCTTGAGGGGTCTGTAATACGATTGTTAGAGGGTGGTTGATGAGACTAGAGTTTTTTAGCCTGACGTAGGCGGTTCTTGGTTAAAATTGTGGCTGGACCCTCTTTACTACTAGATAGTGGGTACCGTGAAGATCTAGTAAGTTTAGGTGTGTGTACAAACGACTATAATAGGGTATACCAAAAATTTAGATTTTTTTCCTTATGCTTCCTCTCTATACATATTTATTGCATAAAAGGGCGCAATTGTAAGTAGAAGTTCATATATTCTCATTAACAAACTACTTTTAGATACCCCATTATTCTTACGAAGCTAGTTACCCTTTTGGGGTATTTGTCCTACCTCACCTATATCATAAGACTTGTAAGAAAAATGTACATACTGTTTATAGATAGAGTAGGTTATCTCAGATAGACGGCATATTGGAAAAGGGTGACGTTAGAGGTACCTAAAACTGCCGAATGTGTTTGAGGATGTATATGTCAATGAAGCGAAAGTGGTCTGTCAGGATCAGGACAAATAGGGATCTGTGATCTCTGCCTACCCCTCGACAGGGAATCAAGTGTAATGTGTATGTATGCGTGTATGTGTATTTATATACAGAATAGGTTATATATAATATATAAATGATAAATCAAAGATAACCAATAAATAACAAACAACAGCAAATGTAAACAAATCTTAAATTTCGTTCCTCCATTGAATTGTTGCAAACAATATCAAATAAATTAAACGAACGCCACAGAGTGGGGGCAACTATCGAAGTTGCAGACTGAAACCGAAAGTAAACCCATAAATTGTGCCTGTTGATCGGTATCTACCTCTAATAATTACTTAGACTGTGGCACAGACAACGTTGGTCGTGCAGATAAGCAATGTACGAGTATTTTTGCTAACGTTTAATATAAAGATTTTACTTTGGGTTCTAATATTCCGAATGATATGATAGACTTTTGAGGCCATTTATATAGAGTTTTATAAATTTTAAATGCAGCCTGTAGTGGCTTGTAATGAGAAAAACTGTGTTCCATAGTTAGGTGATGTGTCACTAATGTGGAAAACCTTGTGTATTGTATGATAAGTTTAATTTTATAATATTTTCAGTTACCGATATATTGTAAATCAAACTATTAATAATCTGGGTTGAGATAACCCACCCTAAGTCACAGGGCTATGCCCTTTATTAGGGGGTTCGCTGTATGTACACTAGATTTAAGTTTTTACTGAATAAAAGGTATTTTTTTAATGTCTCTCAATTACTGATAATTACATTAAGATATTGAGAAAACATTATGTTTCTAGGTTTTTTGGTCACGCCTTCAAGAACGGAAGGATGTGTGCATTTCATGTATGTACACGTACATTACACTTCTCATTTATGAACCCCATTTGTCATTTATTATCATGTGCGAGGGGTTTCAGTGTCAGTTCATATCACTAATTATCCCAAAAGTGATTGAGTATTACGGAAATACGCATTATATATTTACATATATACCAAGACCCCTTAATATGTAAAACTTTATCTATTAATTTTTTTATTTTTTGACGATCTCCGTGGCGTGCTTGGTTAACCACCTAAACGCTATTGTGGGGTACCGGGTACGATTCCCGGTGGAGGCAGAATTAAGAACTACGCTTTTTTTCTGCTATCCAATCTGGTTGTTGATTATATATTCTATGAATGTATTTATCTATATATAAAAAGTATATATTTCTTACATTTTCGTTGACTTGTACCCTTAACACAAGTCATAAATGTACTTAACAAGGGGCTAGTTCAATTGGTGTAATAATGTCCAAATATTATTATAACTATTTACTCTCGATCTTGGCTTATCTGTTCTTCAACCCTGTGCCTATGTATTACCTATCTATTTATCCTTTCTGACAATTTCCAGACAGCTTAAGCCTCAAACGCCCTAACCTTTATGAAAATTCGATTAAGGACCTTAGATAAGCCCTTCAATAGACTAACAAGGAAAAACAATTAAGGCGCGTTGTAAGTTGACCTTTTGTTTCGGCTTGCGGTATTCACACCCTGCTTAGTCTCCGTGGAATTCAGACTAGTTTAATTAAAGTTCTAGTTATTTATTGTTTTTATTTAGGGGATGGGTGCGAAGATTTAAGGTGGGTGTAATTGAAAATTGAATTTTATTAACAGGCAAGGTTCTATGATTATTTAAATATATAGATAATTATGATCGTACCAAGCTTTTAAATCAGTGTAAATATTATTTAAGCCATCTGTTAGTTTTAGTATTAATTAATTCAATCCACGTGACGTTTTTTTTTATCTATACATTTAATGAAATTTAAATGTTTAATGTACCGAGCTATTTTACCTGAGCTTAATTGAAACTTTTGTAACGTTAATATTAAACGTAACTGTAAAGACTGCAATATATGTAATTTTTTCTAATGCAACAATATAAACCTTCATCCATATAGCAACATACGAATTTATTCACTGATAATTCCTACACCTAAGCACTAAGCTCCCATACGTACATCAATACTAAGGTACCTAACAAACAATATGAAACACTACCTTAAACACCCAACACTTGTACCCATAATCGTCGCAAAAGCCTAAAGTTTAAACGACTAAAGCAACTATTCACATAAAACAGTGAGAGAACCTTACAATGTAATTCCGAAGTTAGGGCTATGAAATGTTCCTATAATGCACTTTCTTAACCAATCCCCTTACTTAGGGTTTAATGGATCTGTTCTTAATATTATTATAAAACGGAAATAACTAGGTGGGTAAAAGGATTTGGAATGGTACCGGGTTCGATTCAACGTTGGAACAGCATGCAAAAAGCGAAATTTTCAGCATATTAAAATATCTTGATTGGGTAATTTTCATAATATGGTTATTAATCATTGCTACGGTATGGAAAATAATTGAGAGAAAACCTACCTAATCCGTGGAATAGGCAACAGTTAGTACTTTTTTGCTACAAAATAGAATATTTTTCACGATAGGTAGTGACTATTCGGTGAAAAACTAGTTCGATATGGCCACAAACGAATTAATTCGCAATATTGTAAACCTGAGACTATATCGTACTTCGCAAGGGATAATAGTCGTAAAGTCTGCTACATAATAGAGACAGGCTCAGTTATCGAAGTGTATGATGAGTCCCTTTGAACTATCTTTGAATTTAATCATAGCCATCCATGCGTGACGGTGGATGCGTCTAAGGAGAGATTTGCGTTGAATAAACGGCCAATAAATATGCTGATTAGTTTGGGGTGGAACTACTTCATTGAATAGGCTTTTGGTTCAAGGCTGCAAGAGGTGAGATTATGATGTTATGATATTACAGGGCTTTAACTATAAGTACGTATATCGATACCTACATAATATATATATTCTCGTTTATTAAACTTTTTTGAATTGGATAGAGCCTTGAAGAATCTCCATGGTCAATTACAACATTCAACTGAAAATACGTGTACGAGAAGGTTCAGCCTAAGTCATTGCCTTACAAATCAATTACATTTATAATTTTGACTTATCCTTGCTTTTAAATGAGTATTCTTTAACTTTGTTTGATGGTAGTAGAAGTAGTTGACGAGTGGAAACTTTGGATTAAATTTAAGTTCCGGTGTTAATGCCCATCGATCTTGTATCAATGGAAATGAACTTAGGACTTCAATTCGCAATTAATTAATACTGTAATGCACCAGCTTCATTCTGGGTTTGTTAACATTTGAATCTTTGATATTTTTCCCATATTAATAATGCTTTATGAACTGTGTAGCAGTTTAAGTGTTAAAGTCTCATGCAGATAAACTTTTGATTATTTTGCGTGAATAACAGCTTTTAATAATGCACCCGTTTTTCTGAGAAAACCAACGTTAGGAAGGAACCTATTTCTTGGAATTGCTAATGTACTCAGTGATACGAACTGTCAGCAGTCAGATACAAACTGTCAGGTTAAAGGAGCATTTCATCACATTCACACAGATATTTAGAAATAGCTTTTAGAAGAGGAATATGAAGGATATTATAAGATAATACTATTGAGAGGAATATTAAAGATTATATTATTGAAATCTTCTATTGGTATGTGATAAAGAAGGTGCCTGTTTATAAATTAATAATACATAAATATAACACGCCTTTATTTTCCTAACGAAATTGACAGAGACTGGTAAATCTATTAGGGATAGGCTGGTAAATCTCTTTTGCCTCAAATGGTATTACATATTTTTCCTGATATATTTTAACATTAAAGCCTACTTTTGACTATACTGAAGAAGTTTTCTTAAATATATATATTTACTGATTTTTTCAGGCTTCACTGAAAAAAACCTTCCGATCGGTCCATTGCCTTATCAACAACTCCAAGTTAACTTTCCATTCAAAATTAATATGTTACCTAAGCTCTCAGTCTAGTATTCCTGTATGTACTAGGCTAGACTTCAGCTCTTCGGTTTTATAGGAGGCTAGAGCAGCTATCACGTTGCTAACGAAGTGTAGACCGCACCCTTAATGAAGCGGAGGGGCAGAACAATGGTGGCCTCAAGTTAAAGGCATACTTCGGAGAGAATACGAGGTGAAATGTCATGAGTTTGGCCAAAGTGATGACTTTTAACTATGAGTAAAATGGATGGATAGATAATAGTGATGAGAAATTTTTATTTTAAATTGTAATGTAATATGGAATCTTAAGCTGTAAGTAGCTTAGCGTGTATTAACAGGGTTAGTTTTGAGATGAGGGAAAAATAATTTAACTTTAAAACATTTGAATCAAAAAATAGCAATTTTTTTTTCACCTACTAATAAAGGTAATAATTTTTTATGAAGACACAGATGCTGGAAACGTTTTATATAATATACGTGTCATATAAATATACAGATAAACTATTAATTTTATTTAGATTATAATTTCGGAAAATATTTGCCTAATTAGCCATAAATATTGTCGGGCTACCTCACGGTTATGTTCTTATAACAATTCATTTCCTTAAACTATTGTATCCCAACCTTAAGGAAGAGGGTTCTCAGATTATCTAAATGTCGTTTAAGACGTGAAATATGTGGTTCTGTGTGTAGCTTTTAATAAATAATAGAGAAATCGATAACCGTCCTTACTGAGCTTCTTCAGTCGCCGGTTATCAGAAAAGGTCGAGCGTCGTAAAAATATGGTGAGAATTATGTCGTGTCACATTGACATGGTCATGAAATGGAAATGGTGTGAAATGAATATTACGTTATCAAGTGGTTCGTATTTAGGGCTTTTTGTATGGAGCATAAAGGTTTGGCTCCACTATGAAGAAATTTAACAGGTCTTAAAATTTAGGATTTTACGATATTTTTATGCGTTTTTCAGAGTTGCTTTCCTTTAAATGAAACAAATACAGAACAGTTGAATTAGAAAAACCATAATATTTCAAGGCTTCGTCAATTTTCAAAGAACATTTGAACGTGAGGATAAGTAATCAATCGTATTTTATAAAGACTGTACTTTATATTAATTTATTCAATTTATTTCCTAAATTTAATCTTAAGCCCTAACCTTCCAAAATGTATGTCTTGATGAAATGCAAGTTTTTCTCATTATAGACTATGTTAATCATAACAGCCCTAGCCATTATAAGTTAATTACCTACATTACAATTCAAGGAAAACTGATCGACCTCAATAGATTCTTCCTTGTGTATTTAAATTGCTAGACCGTTAGTGATGTCTCATTCAATTCGCAGACAATGTCACAGGCAATAACGAAGTCAAGACACTAAGTGATGATTCAGATTGTGTCCGCGATTGAAAATTGATTCGGGTCGTCTCGGACGAAATTTACATTGAATGGAAGTGTATTATGTAAGTAACGTATCAAGCCAACACTAATATTTTGAAACCATAGAGATGTGAGGCTTTAAGAGGTAGCAATCAATATAGTTGATACTTTAAGATTAACGATTATGGATGTTGTTTGTATTGCGTTTATTAGTTATTAAAGTAAATAGTAGTATTAAATTTAATTTTTTAAAAAGGTACATATTTTAATCATTAATCACTTTTACCCACATTTTCTTATGAGGTTATTTTTTAATATCTGTTACATTATTTATTGATTCTATTATTTATTATTGATACATACAAACACATCACGCCTATTTTCCTCTAGAGGGGTAATAAGAATCACATAGTTTCTTAAATTTGAGCTTACCTAACTGTTTATTTTAATAAAAAATTAATAAAAGCACAGTCTAAACAATCCATTAACCTACCAAACTAAACTGTCTAACACAGTCATATCACCAATAAATTCAAAACCAAATCACGACCCGCGTCAACCTCAGCGATGTTGTGGTCTATGGCCCTATAGGTTCCTTTGAACTGTGTCCATTTGCCATAATAAACAGTTACGAGAACGTGCACTTAGTAATTTGTTGAGCATCCCAGTCTATTGTTCCGACGCGAGGCGACTCAAGTTCAGAGTTTCTTTCCGAGATGACTTATATCTTGAAGCCATCTTTGACACAACAGGTTAGGTTTCTTATGTACCTTATATTTATTTATATTAGGTACTGCAATAAATCAGCTACTAAGTCTTAGCAATGATGATATTATTGCATGACAAATTAAGATACAAAAAAGATGTTGATAATAATGTTAATAAAATATTGTAAGAGATGCTTATGAAACTAGGCATAAATTCTATTGGGTCATGTGTATAAAAATAGACAAAATTATTTATTTATTAACAAAAGTATAACATACCTTACAGGCAAACACCTAATGCGTATGCATACATTATATATTATAATTACATAAATTGTTACTTTGAAAACCTTAAATTAATCAAATAATTTTATTGCGGCCATAGCGAACTGTTTCTATGTGAATATCTTGGTTACATATCAAACAATTAATTACACCAATTAATCCAAAGATAACTGCTTAAAATTCCGTATAGCTAGTTTCCTTCAACAGCACATTAACCAAAAATATGACTATAAACACCAGTGAAGTATGACCATCAATTGAAGATGTCAAACTTTTTATTAGATTCAATAACTTGCAGGGCCCAGTCATTAAATTCAATAACGAGCATGATAAACAAAACCAACACATAAATGTAGCAACATGACAACTTATCACTTAATTTTATAACCTTCATATCAGAGGAATGGGTCCCGTGATTATCATGGGAGACGCAATAAAAACAAGTGGGGCTTATGGTTTTCACATCACTACAACGGCAGACATGACAAGACTTTGATAGCGTTGAAATGTGGCTTTGACATTGATGTTTATCGTTGCTTGGGAGTTTTATAGATTGAGGAAACTTGTACATGTATGTTCGTATTCTATATTATGTACATTTGTATATATTGTATATGTTCTGGAATTAAGTACTTACGTATATAGAAATAGATATGGCAAGATGTAAAAGATGTTTAAAGTGACTAAAAGAAGGACTATAAATTTGACAAAAATAATCAATATCTAAGCTATCGAATTTTCAGAATATATTGTGTAGAAAGATGAAACTGAGGTATGCAGTCAAGTTACTACTTTAAGTAGCTACGTTTAAAAACTGACTATCTAGACAGTACTGAGTGACAATGAAGCGAAAGAGGCTTGTCAAAATCTAGACCGATGGGGATCCATGATCTCTACCTATCCCTTTACAGGGAAACGGGCGTGATTTGTATGTTACATGTATAACAAAAATGTAGATTTATTCAGCACATACATATAAGGAAGCAGCCATTATCCTTACGAACCACAGAAAAAGGCAACAAAAACATGTCTTGCAGACAAAAAACAAAACACGATGGTCACGAGTCTCCGTAACCATAGCAACCAAACAACATCAATGCATACTAAACTATTCAGATACAAGAATATCTATTTCGAGCTGTCGACGATGACGAATGACAGTATTAAAGCACAAACTGTACCAGTAATGGGCACAAAAACAATCGACGTTAGTTATTAAAGGTACACTATTGTATGCGCTTGTAGAGTCACGTATTACGTAAGGGTTTGACAGAGTTTAAGAACTAGTTTTAAAGTAAAATTTAACCCAAAATCTTTTATTCACATTAGGAGTCTAATGAAACCAAAATATAGAGATACAAGTATAACTTTTCCTGATACAGGTTAAACATTAATAGAAAGAGAGATTAATCAATAGTCACCACTTTTATTCAGTAATTTTATACCCAATGCTCTTATTGGGAATGTAAAAGAAATGAACACATACAACAAAAAAAATGATTTGTTTACATACTCATCATTCAAAATCAATAGAAAACGTACTTGTTAAGTCAAAAAAGCTTAATTTAAATCTACTCACTAATTGTAAATAGTAAAAACACAAATTAGGAAAAGAAAAAAGTCACTTTAAAAACAAAAACAAAAAGTTAAGTTTAACCACCGTCTCTGAATACTTGACCAAACGAACTCCGAGAGATCAGAAACAAAATGTACAAAGATAAGGTGGGACAAGCATTTACGTGGGCCGAGAGATCGATTGGATAATGGGAACAGACTCTGGAGCTAATAGAGAATTAGTATGTACGACTGGCAAGACGAACTAACGAGAGATGTGGAATGATGAATTGGTGTCCTGTACGATAACAAAGAAAGGGTTCTATGGGTTTTAAATAGGATTTTTACTCAGCTGGGCTTTAAATTCGAACTGTAAACAGATGTTATTGTACTAAGAAACCATTGGATTTTGTAATTTAGTTTTAGTAACATCTCTGGACTAAACCTGAGTTCCTAGAACTCAACTTTTGTAAAAAGACGGATACAGTTCTATGTCACCTTAAACGTGTTAATAGGAGAGCACGTTTGAAAAAGTTCAAGTATATTTTGTTGAAATTTCTGAATGTCACAGTATGATATTAAATGGTGGTCTATGAAAAAGTTCTGTCACTTTAGTTTATAAAGACTTGGGAATCGTGAGATCAAATTTTGGTGATTTGAGAGCAGTACAATATATCTTTTTCTTAAGTACGATGCATTTAAAGAGTTTTTCTTTTGTTTACATGTTGAACTGCCATCACAAATACTACTGTAATGATTTAAACAGATTTTATCTCACCCCTTTAGAGTTTAATGACCCAATTATTCAAATGGGCATTTTCGTCATGTCATTCACATTCACCTATCAATGTTCAATGTCAGGTCCCAAGTTCGGAGAACAAACAATGATCAAAGATCAAATAATTTGAGGTCGAGGTCAGATATAGCTTATCTTGATCCCTAATATCGACATTGATGCGTTAGGAGGTAACCGTTCACTATGGTACTTTAATTGTTATAACATACATAGACTCACGCCTTTACATCCACAAGGGAACAAACAGAGTCTATCGATCACCTCCTGGAACGATCCTAGAATCTCTTTTGCTTCACTCACACCAATTAACAATGTTAATTGTTATTCTAAAGTGGTATATGTCGTGTGCTTGCCTAGGGTGTAGAAATAATGCTAACTAGCTGCCGTTCTTCCCGGTATGTCGTGGGAGGGGACCAAAGGACTAGGGGTAAATGTTATCTAAAATATTGGTTAGCAAATTATCATGCTAAAAGGTGACTTAGTAGATATTATTGTATCTCCGAGGTTCAGATCAAATAGATGGATGGAATGGATATGTATGTAGAGTTTCCAGGATGTGGTAAAAGCTAACTATGTTACTAGGTATCAATGGAATCACTGAGCGTTGAGCTAACAACCTGTAACCAATTTTCAATAACATCGCCTTGATCATTTCAAGCATGCCATATTAATATTTTTATTTACTATCAATATAAAGATATAGTAAAAGACTGTAGTGTGAAATGGAATGCGCTGGTCCATCTCTCGCATTCTATTTGAGATAAGATGTATAGATTGTGTTTATCTAACAACTTTTTTGTCACTTTCCAGAACGGATGCTGTCTATCTGTTTGTTTTTTTCTTATTGTGATATTCGCCAGTTATACGAGTATAGTTCAGACTTTTTAAACATGTCTACTACCAGGCCATTAAGTTTTGAATAACATCTATATAAATGTGTCATTACATATCTTAAACAACGGCATATCCAAACTGTGAACTAAGTTTTAAATAAATATTTGATTTACTGTCGTTAACGTAAGTTTCAAAAAAATTTTGCTTGTGCGAATGCAATAGAGTACCCGCCACATAAGGTGGCAGTTGGAGGCGTCGCCACAGTCGCGTAATCCAGTGTTGCCAGTAAACACGCCAAAACTAGCACTCACTGTGCCATACGGCTCGATACATTATAGGTTTCATTTGTAACGGTCTAAAAATATTTTGACTTTTGACTTTGATATATTAATTTGTTTTATTTGAGTTTATAGCTCTGCAACCAAAGACCGTTACAATGAAACCTATAATGTATCGAGCCGTATGGCACAGTGATTGCTAGTTTTGGCGTGTTTACTGGCAACAGTGAATTATGCAACTGCGGCGACGCCTCCATCTGCCATAATATATTCAAAATTATAAATATCACAAGCTCTCTTTGAAAGTTATCTTATGATCTAAGTATAAATTAAAAAAACTATTTCAAACATGGCACTGAGCATTGTCTTTACATATTTTTTACCGAGGTTAGATCAGCGGAGACCCTAGCTTGGAGAAGAACTAACAAGAAACTCCGGAAATCAATTTATTATAATCACCCTTAACAAACATAAAAATTACAAAGAGTGGGCAAAAAACACAACGCTGGTAATACTAAATTTACCTTTCATACAAAATAACACGCAATTGCGGAAACGTCAAATTTAGTTCCAAGTTTGGCTACTGCCAGCGTATGTGGCGGGATCTCTAGTACAAATGTATGAATAATATTAAGCAATTCATTATCTGTGTTATAAAAGCATAGGCACCATGATTGTATAAACTTGTGTTATGTTTTGGTACCGTTGATTTCTGTCAACCTATTCGGGCGCTATGATTCACTTTTACTTAGAAATGACTTATTAACATAAGAAAAGTTTTAACTTATTTGTCTTTCGCATAACTTAGATAAGATATTCTTTGGACCTTTTGAATATTTCTTTTTGTATTTATATGGCACGTGTTATTTAATCCTCGTAATGGTAGACAGACGGACAGAGTAAAAAATGTTTCAGTCTAGAGTACCCGCCACATACGGTGGCAGTAGCCAAACTTGGAACTAAATTTGACGTTTCCGCCATTGCGTGTTATTTTGTATGAAAGGTAAATTTAGTATTACCAGCGTTGTGTTTTTTGCCCACTCTTTGTAATTTTTATGTTTGTTAAGGGTGATTATAATAAATTGATTTCTGGAGTTTCTTGTTAGTTCTTCTCCAAGGGTCTCCGCTGAACTTCTTCTTCTCAATCGTTACGCTCTTATCAGAACGGTCGTGGTCTTCATGACGTGGCATCTTGAGCAGCCGAAATGGTTGGTGAACTAACCTCGGTAAAAATATGTAAAGACAATGCTCAGTGCCATGTTTGAAATAGTTTTTTTACATACATACATACACATCACGCCTGATTCCCTGTAGAGGGGTAGGCAGAGATCACGGATCCCCATTTGTCCCGATCCTGACAGACCACTTTCGCTTCATTGACATTCATACATTCTCTAATACACTCTCGGCGGTTATAGGTACTCCTAACGTCACCTTTTTTCAATATAGCGTCTATCTGACTGTTACATATATGTCTTATTAGGCCGGCCCCTACGTAACCGCCCTTCCACTTCACTCATATATATTCCTTTTGTCAATATATAGTTTTTTAATTTGTACTTAGATCATAAAATAACTTTCAAAGAGAGCTTATGATAGGGCCTATTTTGAATAAAAATATTTTGACTTTTGACTTTGGTATATTAATTTGTTTTATTTGAGTTTATAGCTCTGCAACCAAAGATCGTTACAAATGAAACCTCAATATAATGTATCGAGCCGTATGGCACAGTGAGTGCTAGT
This sequence comes from Leucoptera coffeella, assembly GCA_030578115.1. Classification (NCBI taxonomy): domain Eukaryota; kingdom Metazoa; phylum Arthropoda; class Insecta; order Lepidoptera; family Lyonetiidae; genus Leucoptera; species Leucoptera coffeella. The sequence continues at coordinate 89,300 of JAMBLF010001331.1, forward strand.
TTTGGCGTGTTTACTGGCAACACTGGATTACGCGACTGTGGCGACGCCTCCAACTGCCACCTTATGTGGCGGGTACTCTATACATGCATTGGAATGTCATTATGTGTCATAATGTCAGTCACTAGTAATTACCTATCAATTATCAAAGATGATTAAATAGACGTAAAGACGTAAATTTAAGTGTTAGTCAGCTTGGAATATTATAAATTTTCAGTCAAAATGTTCATTTTATGTAGTGTTTATTTATCACTGTATAATAAGTATTGAAAGCGAGTGAATTCACAAGTAACTATGACCAATAATTATACTTACGTCGAAGTCGTGTGAACCAAAATACTTTATTTAATACATACAAACATATACATTCACGTTATCTAATCCCATTCGAGGAGGACTGTACCTTGGAGACACGATATATCTCCCTTTTAAGCATGAATATTGGGGTTGTAATGTTATATGAAAAATTGTAAGCTTATCGCCCAATATATTTCATTTACTCCTAGTTCTTCGCCGCTTCCAAATATGCCGTGAAGAACTGTAGATAGTTCACATGCTTCTTACACCCTAGACTAGCACGGATATACAAAACATTTCATAGTAATAATAATAATATTGCTGGACAATATTATACCAATTGAACTAGCCCCTTGCTAAGTACATTTAAGACTTGTGTTAAGGGTACTAGTCAACGTATATTTACGAAATATATAATAATAATAATAAAAGCATTTATTTACAGCAACAAAAACATACACAATACAAATATTTTACTAATCAAACTTACAAACTAGGAGGTATAGCTTGTGCATGTTATTGTCGCAGCAAAAGGGTTCTAACTCAGCTTGGTATGTAACGTTTGGTGGCAAACGCAACGCTGATATTATGTTAGAACCAACAAGAGGGCAAAATTAACAATACGAGCTTAATCAACATACATATTAATAAGTGTAAACTATAAATAAATTATTGTGTGACATATTGTAATAACATATTGTAATTATACATACAGTATATAAATGTTTTTTAATGCTTATATTATGTGTACGATACATGTATTTACAAATATAACAAATATATTCAACGTAAAATATGAGAAAAATTAATGTGTCACAATTACATGTTATTGTCCAGTCAACACAGTGTAGCGGCCGGATCGGGGGGCAACGTTGGGAGCACACGCCTCTTTTTGCTGGCTGAGGAAATGTTCCTTGAGTAACCGTTTAAGTTTTGGCTTAGACGTTACCTGCCTCATCGGTGGGGGGATGTTATTCCAGCACTTAGAGGCGGCATACTTGAAAGCACCTCTGAAGGCAGTGGTGCGGTGTCGGGGCAGTACAAACGGCGGCACACAAGCGCGGGATGACCTTAAATGCTGGGATCGCCACGTTAATTTGTCGAATAAGTATTTCGGTTGTTTAGTGTGAATGATGTCAAAAAGTAGGCAACTAAGGAGTAGTTTTTGTCGGTTTTCAATGTTAAGTAGTCTGTAACTATTCAAGAATGGTGAAACATGGGTTCGGGGTGGAACGGGGAAGCAGTAACGGGCACAAATATACTTATTATACATATATAAATACATACATAGTATATATACTCAATAACCAGACTAGAAAGTAGTTCTTAGCAGTTCTGAACTCTACCTCCACCGGGAACTGAACCCAGAACCTCATCATCAGCGTTCAGGCGGCATATCGATCACGCCACGGAGGTCGTCACTAAAGTAGAATAGTATAAATAAATATTTGACTTCATTATCTTAGCTACCCCTATATAATTAAATGGGCTTAATTTTAGGTATGTTACATGTACGTTATTCTCTTTAGAATTCCAGTAGCGATCCGTAGAAGATTTATGTTAGAAAGTGGTTCTTTCTTTCTATTATCCCTATCTAATTGGTGCTGTGATTTATAGTGCACCCCGACTATTTTGACTGTGTCGGACGGATCTATAAATTTGGGTCCAGACGTAATAAAAAGTAAAAAACATCGTTACATACGTTTACGTTTATGTTTGATAATCCCTTTTGAAGGAGACAGTGCTTTGTAAAATTGAATTGATACTTTAAATGATGATTCTGATGACAGCTTAGTCACAAATTGTTTATATACAAAAAATGTGTTAAAACACACCATATCTATCTGCTTTCAATTAAATATGCTATATATTGGATATGTGGTTGAAGACCACCTAACAATATTTGTTTGACCATGGTCAAATGCGATATATAGTATACATACTAAGTAGTTATGAACACTGCTATTGTCACTGGTTCAGTACTTTGCTTATTCATTATTGTTTATATACATCAGTCATACACAAACAGACCTACCCGTTGTTTCTTAATCACAAGTAAGTTGAAGAGGTTATCAATTACGTTAGTGGAACTGTGTCATTTCATGTTTGATATTATTATAATATGAGAATTATTAAGCGTAGCGCGATTGGTTAACCACCTGGACGCTAATCGTGTGGTCCCGAGTTAGAAGCCCGGTGGAGGCAGAGTTAAGTACTACACTTTATACGTATTTATCAATGTATAATAAGTGTATATTTCTTTAATATACGTTGACTCGTACCCTTGACAGAAGTCTTAAATGTACTTAGCAAGGGGCTAGTTCAATTGGTGTAATAGTATCCTAAAATATTATTAATTACCTATATGTATGAGAAGGTTGAAGAAATTTGTCAGGATAGCCGTTACGAACGTAAACGCGTGAATAAATGTATCTATGTTATTAATACTATTGTTTTTCGTATCAATGTTATTCGTGACTAACTTAATGATTACCTAACTAGCATAGTGAGTCATATTGTGGTTGAATTTACTGGTAAGTCATTTGGTATGTCATTTAAGTGAATAACGGACATGCCTTAACTACCTAGGCTTCGTAGTTAATCTGGTATTTAAATGAAGTGTCATAAGTGCTTTACTCATTCCCTGTTTGCCTTTAAATGATAATCCAAATTCTTTCTCGACCACGTCTTTGAGAAGTAGCAAGAATTTCCGTGTCTATCTCCATAATTGCGGATTTATTTAAGTGTTTCTATGGTCATCTAGAATTCAAGCGTTACTTAGGTAGTCACCACCTAATGTTGGACTAAGTCATGTGCTATTTACAAGCACTTTTAACTGCTCTTAAGAATACTTTGAACTGTGATTAATAACTAACAGGACTTATCGCGTAAGTTTTTATATAATAAAGCTACCTTTATTATTAACCCGACGTTTTCGTTACGTTGCAGCAGCCTTGGTCACAGGCAGACCTAAAACTACACTTTGAACTACCTTTCATACGTGATTAAACGCAATATTAATAGCCGTATATTATACAATAATAAACACATTGTATCCGAAACAATACCCAACGGTACACATGTAGGTAATAAATGCACGAATGATATTATCGAAGGCTTCGATGTACGAGCCATTGTTTGGGAGAGAAAGTTTTGAGGTGAGTTATTCCAATTTGTTGGGGCTGCGTGAATTTTCACCTTAAAGCGTGTTAGGTTGGATGGAAACCGATTTAGATAACACCATTGCTTTGCTAGTTTGGGAGTGAAATAATGTGAGTAGCTTACCATCATGTAAGCATGCTATGAGAGGCTTATGTGATTTTAATATATTTAGGTATCATTGTCGATATATTTTTTTATATATTTGCCCCTAAAAGCACAATACAAATACGAGTGTATTAGGACCAAAGTGTTTTTATATCATAATGTGTGGATTAATTTGTATAAATTTATTAAAACTATGTGAAACTTAAGTTTAACAACTTTTATTCATGTAACAAAACATACCGAAACTTGTATATTAAAATAAATGTAAGAGAAAAGTACTTGTTAGACTATTATTCTACAACAAAGACACAACTTCTAACAAACAACAAGCAGTTTGGCAACTAGTTACCATTCATTCAAGTCCCTGTTCAGTAAAATCGATAAACAGTGACGACGCACCTAACCAAACATTAGTCTTAACCCGGCGAACAGTTTGACGTGACGAAGTGTTGCCAGCATCAAATCTAAGTTCATTAAGGCTGGCAACAATGGAACCGAACTATCATTTTAATATGATTCAGGAACCATTAACGCCGTCGCCGCGGCACTGGATTAGGTAGCCAACTGTCGACTTTAAGCGATAATTACTCCTATGGACTTATATAAAATGGTGACTATATGGTGAACACGTGGGTTCGAGGATAGACGTGGTCATAGACTAAATGTAGAAATTTCCAGTAACAACTTTGACTATCTTGCAAGAGTCAATGGTAGCGAATGTTCATAGTACATATCTTTATGTTTAATAATTATTAATAGCCTGAATCTATATCGAATGATACAGGCTACAATTTCCCTTTGAATATGTGGTCATTTGTGCATGATTGGCAATATTTAAATATTCTGACGTGTGCGGAACGATAGCTTAAAAGTTACTTACTATAAGAATAATTTTAAACAGGGAGTTATAAACGTTCACCCAATAATACACCTAGCGAATGTAAATGTGAATCTCAGGAGCTTCTATACTATTGTAGTACTGCTATGTATGTTTCTAAGTATGTAAATTGATAGCCAAAAGTCGTTGTTTGACACAGTCCATCCGTTACAAAGAGAAGTGAGTCAGCGAAATCCCGTAATGTTTGCGTGCTCTAAGGGGTGCGAAGTTTAATATTCACCACATCTCCTGACCTCCTATTGATCTGCACAGCTGTACAAAGGCCAATATGACAAATGATTTAGTATATAAAACATTAATTTCTGATATTAATGATAGTATGTTAAATAACATAATTGCAAACAATTACAATTTTTCTCAATAAATGTTATTTACCATCAGTCATTCCATAAACAGATGAGATAAATCGGCAGGTATTTGAATTGGTTTTTTAACAAAATATTCTTCTCCTAGATAACAGGGCTGACTCAGACAAACTTTAGCCTACTGGTATTAGTTAAAGTAATAAAAAAAGGACAACATTTCTCCAGTCGCATCATGTGTGTCGAAAAGACGTCTATTCGAGAAAGAAATCTATTCGTTGTATATTATCAATATGAATAAGAAGCTTTGTATAATTATTCGTGGCATATAGAACATGTCATTTCAATTAAGGCTTAAAAATCCAAAGTTATCCACAACACAAATATAATCCACAACTTAACCCGAATATCCGTTTAACCAATCAAAACCATCCGATGTCATCTCCCAACTAAACAACAGGGACATTGTTTCTTTTTTTAACTAGCTCTTATTAAATTTGAGAGATGGCAGCAACCCTCGAGATTACCGAAGGGTAGATTTTATTAGGGTTGACTAACGAGTGGCGATAAGCAGAGTTGATGTTCCACTGTGGAATTTCGATGCCAGACTAAAATAGTACTGTGCTCTATGAAGTAAATTGTATAATAACAACCGCCTTTTGCTAGAATATCTATGTATACATATATTGAGGAAATCTATCTATTATCCAAAGAGATAATAGTTAGTGCATTAAGTCCACACGGCTTGCCACCAGTCACATTTAATGTTATCTGGTCAATATGTGAGTTCAAAATGGTTTAAGCATCACTGCTTCCGCAATTGCAGACGCAAACGGGAACTTATGATTACACCGCAAGGGTTAATAGTTGTGCAAACAACCTTTGTTTTCATCTGTCGATCACCTATTAATCCTGTCTATTCTACGGCATTCCAGAAAATACCACAGCTTTTACGCCCGTCTGAATAGATCGAGTCTCTTAACTATTCAATACCCGATACAATATCTGAGTAATGATCCGATTCACTTTCAATCTCACTAGTCGACGTAAAGCCCTGATAAATTTAGCTTATCTGCAGATTTATACTTTTTTAGGGAGCCGTTGCATTAGCAATGTTAAAGAAATATTCAGGACCCAAGTATCAATATGATAAGATGCCATTACTGATAGAAAAAACGCAAGGATCGCCCGAAGGTTCGTGTTGCGACTGGCTTTGAACGGCTTAGGATAGTGCAGGTAGAGTGATAAGCAGCGATCGATGCGGAGTTGATAACGGAAGCCATATATCAGGATAATGGATCCTTGCAGACGTCAAAGTGACAATTTGCGTGATGTAAACGTTTCATTATAAGGGGATTTGGGGGAGTAGAGATATTATAGAAGTTTGTAAGGGTTAAAGGATATGACTATTTATATATAAGCATATTGAGCCATCTTCCCTATATGGTCGTAGACTAGACTTAGTACTTACTTTACCTAACCAGTAAAGTCCATTCAGCCTAAATAAGTGGTAAGACCATAGTCGTTAACAGATACTGGCTGTTAACAGATACTTTAAATGATAGAAAGGTTTCAGTGCATTATGTTACCATAACAACTAATACGGTATTATAAAAATTAAAAAAATAATTATTAAAGTTTCTTCACGAAAGTTTCAATAAATGTTACAAAACCAACGGAAAATCCTTTCAGTTTTCATTACAAATTTCACCTTCCACAAGAATCAGCGTAAAATTCCGATGCGATCTAAGTAATATCAGAGTTTGAATTTAGAGTTGAAGTTGTAAAACCTGCGGTGGTCGGCCATAAAATAAAAAGTGTTTACTTCGTCCGAGATAGGAGAATAAAGTTCCTTGATAAGTTTTTATTTCCTCAGGGCTTGGAGATTAACCAGGTAAAGGCACCGACGACGCCGCCATTATAATCCGACTAAAATGAGACGGTCTAACAATGTACTGCAGCAGAGAAGACCAGGCCATTTAAAATCGGCCGCGTTATGTTGATCTCAGCTATCTTAGACCAACATTTACGAGGAAAGTATGCAAATAAAAAGTTCGTCTATAGTCCTGATAACAATGTTTTTAAACTAAATAAGTTCTTTGATAACAATAGAGAGTAATGTAGCAATATGTCTAGTTTTATCATAGAATTTATTCTAGTAAATATAATGTGAATGATGACCTCCGTGGCGCGATCGATGGAGGCAGAGTTAAGAACTACCCTTTTTTTCTGGTTTCCAGTCTGGTTGTTGAAGGGGCTAGTTCAATTGGTGTAATAACGTCCAACAGTATTATTATTATTATAATCAAGTCACAAGGTTCATTAGAATCCATATTCACAAAGTTCAAATTTCAGTCAGAATCTATCTGGTGTAAGGAGGGTTATTACTACATCTATAGAGACGATGATGACTTAAGCCTCACACTATCCCGAAAGGTTTAACGTTCGTAAATCATGTATATGTATATATTTACAAGTTCATTTTACTGGGCGGATACTTAAAGAGTGTGAACATTGACTGTAGATTATTTTGTTACTTATTATATAGTGAAATATAACGTATTAGTAATCACAGAAACAAGTACATACATACATCACTCGGATTCCCTGCAAAGAGGTAGGATTAGATCACGGATCCCCATCCATCCCGATCTTGACAAACCACTTTCGCTTCATTAACACTCATATACCTCCTCACATACGCCCGGCGGTTATAGGAAATAAGATACGAGGATTACTAAGCCGAAGTTGCATCCTATGCAGCTAAACTAAGAATGTAAAAATGAAATCACCCATAATAACCATATCTCAGTAGTTCATGCAGGCCCATCATATTTACGATCTGTTTATTGGCTATTGGCGGAAGTTTCGTGACGTCAGGGCTTAAGAGGGGTACTAAAAATGATTCATAGATGGCAGGTAGAATGTTCAAAGTCTTCATGAGGTTTTCTCTTGTTTTTAACGAAATGCTATAGATTCTCATACGTGGCTTTCGAAGTAGTTATAGATATTGTGGTCTATCAAGGTTACTAATGGGTTGGAGAAGGAACATTAAAAGTGGATTCGAGAGGTTTAATACTTGGTAGAATGATATTATGAGAAAACTTGCAGACGTGAAGTACGTAAGTATGGATCATTTTAGCATGTTAGGAGTGACATTGAATGATATAATTAAAAATAGTGTGATTAGGGAAGGTTGCGGTTTGAAAGAAAATGTAGTGACTAAGATTGCTTCGATGGTTTGGATAAGTTATGCGGATGAATGATAGCAGATTAACAAAAAGAATATATATCAGTGAAGTGGAAGGGCAGTTACGTTAGGGCCGACCCAATAAGACATATAACAGCCAGATAGAATATTGTTCCGTGACCAAAATTTTAACACATCAATTAAGTCCTATTAAAGCAAACCACAGCACAAAATGAAGTCACACATCTCGTTTAATTAAAGGCATACCTGGTCGTAAAACACCAAGGTATTTAATACCATTCATTCGCCTTTTCGCCAATTTAATCACATGCCAATATAAATATCTTTTAACTGAAACGGCGGCAGAACGCAATAACGGTGCTCCTCGAGCGTTATTAAGGCCCTTTATGTTTGGAGTGCTTCAGTTGCTAAGGTGAGGGCCCCTCGATAAATCTTCTCTAATTTGTGTGTAATTACAGGAGGACTCGGGATAACAGGCACTGACGACGGGAGGTCCTGCCACGTGCTAACTGGGTTTTTTACAAGTAGGTGATATGGTAAATGCGACCTTATTAGTGCATTGTAAAGTTGATTTTCTAATGTACTTGATAGCGTGGTTTTGTTTTGTGAATGACAAGTCTAGTGTGTTTATGGGAAATTAGATCTTAATGCTTAATTGTAAGGTTGGTTTTCAAATGTACGTGATACGTGATGTGTTTATTTCGTCAATTCCGATTTGATATTAGTTGAAAATAATCGGTAATAGAAAAAATGTAAAGGTGAAATTTCAATGAAAATTTTAGTTAACTTAAGGATTTTTAAAGATTCAACTCATAGTTTTAAGTGTTGGTTGTGAGACGTGAGGTCGTTTCAATGTTGCCAAGGGACGTGTTTTTTGACCCCTTTTCGTTATTAAAATATGCTGTTGCAAAGAGGGTGCAAGCAACTATGTAAGATATAATTAATGTGCAGCCCCCAAATATTACAAGACCAAGTGCGGATTAAGAATTGAAAATACATATTTCAAACTCAAGTATGAGCTCTTAAACCTCTTCATTTTTAGATAGAAAAAAATATAATTTTTCGTAATTTTGGAGATGTACACTCAAGACTCTGATAACCCGCTACAATAAAAAGGAGTGTGTACACACAAGTCCTGAAGCGTATGTATGCATGATTATTTTTAAAGAACAATGGAAATCTGTCAAATGATGATGGCTGAAAGTGTTATATCCAGAATACCAACTGACACTATAAAAAAAATCTTTTCACCCACGAATGCAAGCAACGGCTGAGCACTTTATCATATCTCAGCAAGCATTAGTCCATCCAACAATAGACAATAGCAATATGCATACATGCGCCGGGGGTCGGGTTCACTCGCGTGGGTGACCACCTTATCTCGAGAGAAATCACTTTGTACGGCCATGCCTTGTGGTGATTGTGATCTTGTAAAGCCCCCTTAAATCCTCTGTGCATAATGTGATATTCGTGTGCAGATGTCAGCCGATGAGGAAGTGTGTTCGTCTGTAGCATACTTTATTTGAATGAATCGTTTGTCTGGATCGAGGGATGTGATTGACAAATTTGTGTTTATTGTGCTTTTGATTTGCGTTTTAAATTTATTTTTAAAGTGATATGTGTGATCCTTGAAAGGTAATAAATAATATAATCAATATCAATGCATTATATAATTAATATCGCAATCTTTGTACTGGTATTATGAACCTATGACTTTATTTGTCATCCAAGATTTGAAATTTCATCAAAATGAATAACTCATTTATTTGAAATATTCCGTAACGCAATTCACATTAAACATTCATAAATTCTATATTACCATATCAATGCGATTGACTCTGGCTTATTGAAATATTTGTATTTATTTACATCGTAATATAGAAAAAAGTCAAACAAACCTCCAATAAAAAACTAGTGCGAACCACCCGACCGCATCGAGATGAAAATGTTCACAAATAATTGTATCAGGCTCCCTGTTGATGGCGAAATTTCAATCAGCGCTCGTAAATGGCTCAGCACCGGGTTTTTACACGAGGCTGGCAACACAATTATTTCGCGCCCCAAAACTAATCTAGGCGCAGTCCGCGAAAGGCTCAAATTGAATTGAATTGAAATGGCGAAAATAGAAATGCAAAAGTCGGATTTATTAGGGCTCTACATAGATTTATTCGAATGGGCTCACCAACTGGCATGCAACTATGTCGGTCACTGGGTTTGAAGAATTTACTGCGTATTTCTATTCATACATGTGTCACTCGTTTGTATAGAGATATAGACTGAGATAGGTTTCCTATTTTTTCTGGGTCAGGCTAGCTGTTCTCACATCATAGGTAACATACGTAAATAAAACCTCGAATACGGTTTGTCTCAAGTCGCATGTAGCGAACTTATTGTACGTTATATGTTAATTCAGGATCACGTAAACGGCTGTCACATTTATCGAACTTATAGTACGTTACCTTGTATGCCTTTTTACCTTATCTATAATTATAATTAGTGTGTTACTTATCATGGGTCAGCAACTTAGTTCAATCTGTTCTTATCCATCATAATAAAATGTTCATAATTGAGTCAAAACTGTTAATACTATTGCTATTTAGGATTCACCAATTTTGCATCATTACCCGAACAGTTAAATTAAGACTAAGGAATATACCTGAGATTCAATACATACCAACAAGTATAAAATATACGATGTACTCGTACACGATATTCATGTTCGTGCTAGTTTCAGTTTTCCCCTGAATTTCCAAGTAGTTGATGCAAGTTCGGTGCAAGGTGAAGTGAATGCGTTCGAAATTTAATCATAACATCGGTCTGGAACCAACTTTAAGAAGCACGAGTTGTGGTACACAACGCTTTAGGCTTTAAACCCGTTTTCTTGTAAGTTTCAACGATACGGAAGCCGAATAGTTGGGATTTGGTCCTCATTGAAGCAAATATAAATGTCTGTAAAAATATTTGCATGTATATTTTTGTATTTGTACATCGCTCTTTACAAAACTGTACATGCAAATTTATTATAGGTTATTTATACAATAAGGGAGAAAACAATCAAATCTTAATGATACACCACATTCAAGTCCTATAACTATATCATGCAAATCAGTGGCAATTAATTCATACAACGTTGGGTGCTAAAATCATACTACTTACTTACTCCTCAATTGCGAGACTGAACAAACCTTTAAATATACTTATATATCAAGAGACAAAAAGTACCAGAATAAACACGAAAACCTTCAAATATATATCAAGAGATAATCAAGTGATATTAATGTGTTATGTTGTCCTAAAATAAGTTGTATGACTGCCTAAATCATATAAATTTTGATCTATTTGAACCGTTGAGAAATTACGTTGGTTTTCGTACGTGAAGTTTCATTTGTCGTGTCAACTATCTGGCTTAGGAAGGGTTCATATTGGATAGAAATAATGTAATTCTTAAACTATGAATTTATTTGTTAAATCACTTATGTAAATTGGGCATACATAAGTATTGAAAATTTATATTAATCCCATAGGTGTTAAGGACAAAATATATTTGAGAAATCTTAGTCATAGTTAACGCACCGATTAGGTATAAATTTAGGAATCTAACCACAAGTTTCCTATAACCCGATTATTAGCATAAATAATTTAAGAAAACTTTAGAGCTTAAGCTTAAGCTTTATTCGGCATTCTGAGAAGAGTATTATTTAGTTATATTCTTTTATAATCATTATTACCACGGAACATAATGATTAAATATATTTAATAAACTCAGTTCATTTATTAGCTTGATTAGAGACTTGAACAAAACAAAGAATTCATTAATGTAAACTGCTCCATATTATTTATACTAGACGATCCATATTACACATCCATATTATTTATATTATTTATACTAGAAGATAAGTTAAGTCACTAAAATTGTCTCCTTTATACTTGAAAACTAAGATACATTTAGACACATTATTTCCTTATATTTCATTATAATTATCTGATTATCACGATAAAATATATATCAATCTTCAGTTCAATACAAAATAAAATATATCATAAACAGATATTTAAAAGCGAACACTGTGAAAACACCTTAGGAGACGTGCCTGCGACAGCTAGACACGTTTTTCCCATTTCAAATGCATATTTTATGTGAAGGGAGGGCATAATGAGAAAAATCTTAGTACGGTCAACCGCATCACAGTTATACAGAACCAAACATGTTCGACCCTTACAGAAGACTTGTTTATACCAAGTGAGAGACCTTCTTAAGTTGGCGTTGGTAACGTTGATATGCAAGCAGGTTACGTTGCACAAAATAAATTACAATCTCTGTCTCCCGTATCAAGGTGGAATGAATGCAGTGTAGGATCGACTTTACTCCCTGCAATTCTAAGCTACGTTTTAGGGGATTTGTTCAGTAAGTTATTTTGTTATGTGCTAGAGATCAGTGGTTCAAGTAAAGAATATGATATAGAACGTATTTAATGTTTGTTGTAGAAGGTATGGTATAGGCTATATTGTGAATACGTGTATCAAATATACTCTTAAGTTACCCTACAGTGTGAGCAGTGTACCAATACAAATACCAATTTCGTGGTATTTTATGATTATAATAAATAATATAATTTTGTATTTGTTTTTTATGTAATATATGGGTTAAAGACAATAAATAAAGGAATATGAAGTATATATTTGACAAATGAACTAGTCTGATGTTAATTAATTTTACATAATTAATTATTCATATAAGTGTATGTATGTCAAGAAGGGAAAGTGGTTTCCTAGGAAAAGCAGAAATGAGTCAGATCTCTGAATACCCCTTTATTAGATGATGTTTTATGTACGTAAATACACATCACGCCCGTATCTCTTAAGAGGGATAAGCAGAGCTCTCGGATCTTATCTCGATCCCACTTTTTTCATACACCTCCTCACACACACTCGGCGGTTATATGTACTTATAACTCATATAATTATGTTCAGAAAAGACCGCACCCGGAACTTTAGCGACTACTTACTAGTCCATCGCACGAAGGTTGTAAATAATTATTTATGTATATTCCGAATCCATATTTACGAAAGAGCATCTTATAGTAGCCTGAAGCAATCATTACCCGATCATACTTTACTACTGAATTGCCATTGAAAGTGGTTATTACTGACCAGAATCGAACGGGTAACCCTCGGGGTGAGTAATGGATGAGTCTTAAGACTGCCTATGAGTATAGACAAAGACAAACGCGTTCACGACCCTTGAGAGGTAGTCAGAGGTTCAGGTGTCCATCTCAGTTTCTCTCATTCTATTTATTTCTCTTTAATTGACACTTTATCTGCTTTGGCTTTGACAAACCAACTTTTACGTTTGTATTTGTGTATTGATTCAGTGCTACTGGTTTAAAACATCAAGCTGTTCTGTTGGATACATACTTATTCTTAATTTTCACTAAACTGTTATTCTGTTACCATGGTAGAGGGCGACACTGCGTCACGGGTCTATATAAGGCAAAGAAAACGTCTGCGCGTTCTCTATGGACGATCGGCGATCGCTGAAATAACATTAGCATTGATCATTTTTTTAATAACATTCCGTTTAACTATTTAGCGTATCCGTGTCTGGTTAATCTATATTAACATTATAAAGCTGAAGAGTATGCTTGTTTGTTTGAACGCGCTAATCCCAGGAACTACTGGTTCGATTTAAAAAATTCTTTTTGTGTTAGATACACCATTTATTGAGGAAGGCTTTAGGTTATAAAACATCACCCTGCTACTAATAGGAGTGAAGAATATAATATAAAAATCAAATTATAATTACACTATCATTTATGTTTCATGTAAAGAAAACTTCAAAAAAATTAAAATGTGGCAAATTATTTGATATTGCTTGTAAATAATTAAATAAACATTCGATTAACACAGACTATCCTATCAAATAGAGTAGTTGCACAGTACCACGCCTATTAATAGATGAGAGCGCGTTGTGTTTATTTTCAATTAACTCGCTGTTAGACTAGGCTGTACTCAAGCCTTACAAAGCCTACATTTGTCCCTTTTAGAGTCATATATAGAATTCGTGTATTATATATATATATGTTCTGTGCTAGCTATAAGCGCCGAGTGTGTGTGAGGCACCTCCTGATGGTTCGGACATGATTTGCAGATGAATGATAATAATAATATTTGGTCATTATTACACCACTTGAATCAGCCCATTGCTAAATACATTTAAAACTTTTTTTAAGGGTACTAGGCTACCTATATTTAAGAAAAAAATATTTAGCATATATAATCAACGACCAGACTGGAAATCAGAAGAAAAACGTAGTTCTTAAGTCTGTCTCAATCGGGAATCGAACCCGGAAACTTACGATTAGCGTTTAGGCGGCTAACCAAAAGGAATATATGTGAGTGAAGTGGAAGGGCGGTGTTTGAGTGTCAATGAATCGAAAGTGGTTTGTCAGCATTAGGACAGATGGAGATCCGTGATCTCTGCCTACCCCTCTACAGGGAATCAAGCGTGATGTTAATGTACATACATATATGTGTATATGATATTTGTGATAAATTACATGTGAAGAAATGTTTTTTGCAATACGTCAATTTGTCGATTCTTTTGATTATTAAAGTCGTATACGTAAATTGCGGTTGAACTTATACCCCGAGGTACTATCTACCCATTATAAGTTAATTTTTGTGAAGTGTGGGTATGTGTATGTAATTTCACAATAAATTGTTTTAAACATTGCTTAAGGGTTTACGGCTATATAAGTAAGATAATAGCTTAATTGCTACTTAAATTACTTTAACTTAATATGTTAATAATTACAGTTATCTGTTACATGTATATGCCAAATGTTACGTTTGAATTAAATTAACTTTTTCGTTTCATTTCTATTTTAACATAACATACGCTTCACGACTTGTACAGGCATTACCTATCCCAAGGGATAGGCAGATTTCCTGACGATGTTTTCTTTCACCGTTAGAGTGTAAATTATGTACCTAATAGGTAAACACAGTTAAATTTCAATCATTGGTACATGCCAGTTCCGGGATTCAAACCTAAGACTTCTGATAATAAGTCAGAGGTCTTACACACTAGGCTAAAGCCGCTATTCTATTTTTGTCAAAATTATAATCTCCGTTTTCACGGAATAGTTAATAGACAGTATCTATACAGGGACATATAACTTATCGCCTATTACGTTGGTGCTGACTATCACATACATGTTTAGGTTTTGATGTCATATGAAAAATTGGTGATAGGTTTCTAATCCATCCCCTATCAGATTTTACATACTCCTCGTCCCTTAGTCGTCTCCTATGCATGCCAGAAAGAATAGCAGCTAATTAGCATTCTTTTTACGTCCCAAAAGCAAGG
>JAMBLF010001332.1:0-107155 GCA_030578115.1 Leucoptera coffeella
AATTGGCGACATGGCTGACCACCTGTCACATTGAGTACTAAGTATCTGGTTAACACGTGGGTTCGAGGTGGCCATAGAATTACTACCTTCGCAATTGCGGAGATGGACACCTGAACCTCTGACTACCCCGCAAGGGTTAATGGTCGTGAATGCGTTTGTTTTTGTTTTGTTAAAATATAAAATATTTTTTTTATTTATAATTCATAAAAAAATATGCCGACCGATAACTAACTACTTCTTCTTTTAAACCTTTTTCATTAATTTTTTCTTACTATAATATAAGTCAAGTTTATATACCATTACTATGGTGGTATGGTTTGTACTCAAAAGGGTATTAATATGTATGCTAGAGGAACAAAAGCTTACGCGTATTAATGTGATAAAATTTATTTAGTGAAGTGTCAATTATTCTACCTTCCAGTGTAGCTTTTGCTATTTAACAAATAGAGAATATTATTATTAAATAGAATTCGCTACACTATGAATGATTGCTTAATTAATATAAACATTATTTTAAATACTTTCACCATCTGCCATAGACAACCTTCTTTAAGCAACTTACAAACCGTACCTTGCGGGACACTACAACAACAACAATAAACCTATTAAACGCATATTGTTCCGTCCCTCGATATCGAGAGCAGATTAGCGTAGCGGATGACAGGAGTCATAAAGGTTCTTTATCGCTTCGTTTCGTGCTCCACGTTGCATTCCTGTGGCTGCGACCCGAGACCGGGTTTACGACCAGACCGGGACAATGTCGGGAGACCGAGAGATTCAATTAATGGGTAAATTGCCGATAGGTATGAAAACTAATCGACAAATTTGTTTTCTAACGGTAGTCTTGTAGTGTAAATGGTTGTTTATTGTTATATTTTTTAATTGTATATAAGTTTGGTAATTTTTTGAGTGATGATAAATTTACATTATGTTTTGAATTTTAATGGGATATGTTTGCATCTTTCATAGTAATATACATATAATACATATACATTCACGTCCTTTTACATTGGACAGAACCTCAGATACATGAAAACATCTCCTTAGTCAATTATTGACATGAATATTGGGGTTGCGACGTCATAAAATAATTCGTTTATGTTGTAACTAAATTAAATAATGTTTAATTGTATCTAGAAAGAATTAATTACACATTACTGACATTGTTTTGGTAGGAAAACTATAAAAAGGTGAAATGAAGTTCGTAAAAATGCCGTGTTTACATTTTAATTTGGTGTTAATGCATAAATTCTTAGACATTGAGCAAGAGATTTGGAATTCATTAGATGTATGACGTACTATGCACCGTAAACTTAGGATATAATGATTTTCATTACGTCAGGTTACATTCATTACATTAGTCAATGCATTCTATTATAACGATCTTAGTCACTATATAGTATATAGCGAAGGCTAGCTATATATATATATATATATATATATATATATATATATATATGTACATACTAATCACGCCCCTACGTCCCTAAGGGGATAAGCAGAGACTATCGATCGCCACCTGAAACGATCCTGACAAATCTTCCTTGCTTCACT
Source organism: Leucoptera coffeella (assembly GCA_030578115.1). Taxonomy (NCBI): domain Eukaryota; kingdom Metazoa; phylum Arthropoda; class Insecta; order Lepidoptera; family Lyonetiidae; genus Leucoptera; species Leucoptera coffeella. The sequence goes on from JAMBLF010001332.1 coordinate 1,555, forward strand.
CGCACCCATTAACCTTCTCATACATGTTCTTCTATTCTTCACGCTTCATACACACATTCATTTCCTACACAATTTTCCAATATCAATGCATGTGAAAGAATAATGCACTAGTGTGAACTGAATTTATGAATTGTTTTCGATAGATAAGTATCATCTTTCATCGTCTACTACGTCACTGATAAATTTATATTTTGACAATATCGATCATCATTGGCTTTTTTGATAAGACTCATTGCCTCTATCTTATCGGCACTTGTTTTAATTCGTTGATGTGTTTCCTACTTATTTGTGTGCGTATCAGTCGGAATTTGTTACGTAAAATCTGTGTGAAACATACACACATAATATTTTTTGATCCTGTTATTACCGCAACTTGAATTTTGGTTTCAATCATTGCATTATCGTATGCATATACTTCCCTAACAAAATAGATAGAACTTGTCCAATACACTCTAGAACGATTTTGACAAATATATCTTACCTCACTAGCACTCACTAACCTTCTCATGCATGCTCTTTTATTCTGCAATGAATCTAAGATATTATTAAGTAAACGTTTAAAAATGATAAGCTTCTTCATTCAAGGATTTTCAAATAATCTTAGGTATGCCATAGATAACTCCATTCATCGCTTATTATCAATGACGGGAAACGTTAACTATTTACTTCGTAGATAGTGCAAAATGAAATTATTGTTCTTCACGAAGCCTAATCTTAATTAATTCTTGTGAAACAAGCAATCTATTAATTTGTATTAACAAGCAGATACCTCAAAGAAATAATGTGTATTAGTATGTTACTTTGTTTTTGTTAATTGGTACTATAGAATATCTTAAAACAAATCGATTATATTTTATAATAGTAACTGCCATCATGCATCCGTTTAAAGCTTCTAGCTAATTAACCTACCGTTAACATACACATTAGTATCGGACCCTGATATTTTTCTTATACGCCTGTACGTCGCACTGGGGTATCTAAAGCTCTGTATTCATATTAATAACAAACCATCCATATTAAAACTTCTCTCGGCACAAAAAGATTAATTAATCTCATCATGCATTTTCTTATAATTCCTATGATACTCAACTTGCCTTACGTGTAATAATACATTCAACCAGGCCTTATATGGCTAATAGACATGGAAATATATACTATATATCTGAGGTTATGTTCTTAAAAAACCCAAAAGCAGTCACGTGCAACAGTTTTACATAAAGTAAAAACCAATTACACGCAATATACCGGAGCTTTTACTCAAGTGCCATCATTATCTCGATCGGGTTAAGCGGAAATAGACCAGAAATACTACCTTTTAAAGTCTAGTTTTCTTTGCGGATGCTGAGGCGTTTTGGGAGACAAGTACAGTGAGCAACCGTGGAGTGTTGAAGGGAAGTTTGAGCGTTTACCTTGAAGGGCCCTTCAGGGTTTTTCAAAGTACCTAACCGCTTGCCGTTTTGCGTTAGCTATTTTTTCGGAGGGGTGACTCTGCCGCCCTGTTATGATTTCCCTCGGATTGTCTGATGGGGAAAATGGGATTATTTTGATGCCTATTTGTACCAGAAGCTTATTCAATTAATGTGAGTTTAAGCGATGTTTTAGGTAGTAATCCTCTGAATTTAAAGGCGTTAGTAGTCGCAATCCTGTAAATTCATTGGTTCTGATAATTCTTTTTATAAATAAAGCACAGTTAATGGAAATTGCACATATTGATAATATATGATATTATGGCACAATGTTTGTCTATAAATGAAGTAAAGCAGTCACGGTAATAACTGTATGTAAATATACATTTTTTCTAGCAGTACACTATAAATAAACCTTCGTTATTTCAGGTGTGGCTTTAAACAAGGAATAAGCCCATTTCAGGGAACAATAAACCGTATATTTTAATATACGTGTTGAGTGCGCATTGTGAGTAATCGAATGAGAATATGCACTACCATAAAACCCGTGGAACACGAGTGCATTGATTGGATGCGAACCTATTTCTGTATTTTAATACGATCTGTACTGTAGACATGGGCATTCCAGTACATAACGTCGTTTCATAGCGTTTATTTCGGTCTTAGCTGGCGAGAGTTTTCTTCTCTACATGTTATAAAAAAACTTAAGAGTGTTCAGAACTTTACCGACGGCTAAGTACCGTAGTAAAGTATATTGATTACTTTTTGAAAGATCCTTTTACTTATTATTTTTATTACTTTTAGTTAAATCCGCCTTACTTTTTGTATAATGTAGATTAATTTTATGCAAATACCTTCATTTCTTAAAATCCAAAAGAAGGTTGACGTTAAAGTGTCACGCAATTATATTATTTGCATCGAAAGTGCAGTACTTATAAAAGTGTTCAATAATTTCGCAATTAAAACGTTTAGATCGAAGCCATTGTTAGCAGTCATTACGCTTTTGTGTCCAACACCACTTTGTTTTATTCACAAGAGCCTCATAGAAGATTTTGTTACAAATGCTAGAGTGCTAGCTTTTAAAAATCATTGTTCGATCATCGAACTGACAGATTGTACATAACAGCTATTATGAACAAAAAAACAATTACTGTGGTATTAAAGTGAATCATGAATTATTCCACTAAGAGGTGAAATGTTAGGTATAATAAATGTATGATAAGGTTAAATACCGAATAATTTGCTTAGGCCTATTTAGATGATTAATTTATGTGATAAGATCAAGCCTCAATTTTATTAGTTTACTGGTTTATTACAATACTAATCAGTATCTGTATAAGACGGCGGCATGGTTTACCATTTTTCAATGATTTGATGATAACCATCATGTTGGTGGTTGACATTCAGTCTGTGACCACCCTCAAAAATTAACGATCGTGATCGCTGTGAACTTACTAGTTATGTATGTAATAATCTTTTGTTTTAAATAAACATTTATTTATTTACGTATACATGGAATTTAATATCCTTAAAGGTAACCCCAAACAATATCAAATTAATTATCTACATACCGTACTTTAATGCAATTAACTACATAACATATCTAATTAATACTTGCATAATATAAATGACGCAGTGTTCTAAAACATTCTATATTAATACATTAGCACAAATTAGACAAAACACATATAGGAGTCAACCAGAATGCCTATTACCGCTTACAAATGATCATACAAATGAATCGTAAATTCATTGAAACGCACAAGGGTTTTATGAATAGCAACTAAACAATAGTCTTGTTTTCTAGTACGTTTAAATTCACAATCGACTGTTCAGTTCGACAATAAGACTAAAGAGCTTTTCAGAATAAAAACCGTTTTTGGACTATTATGGCGTATGATATAATCAGGGCTGTTGTCAAGTGGTTTCGGTGATTATTGAAAGAACTGATTGGAATAAGCGAATCGATACTGAAATTGGATGTATTTTAATGATACATTTGTTTAGTAAATGTTCTCTAGTGTACTATTTATGAGAAATTGTTTTGTTATAAATTTAGTGGAGAATACAACGTAAGTTGAATCTCTGGATCATTTGTAAATACTATGGATAAGACTGTTTCGAGTTTCACATATAAATGCTTGTATTATTCATATCTTGTATTTATGAATTTAAATAATTAAGTAATATACCTACATCCTAATATGTTATCCAAATATTGCACTGACTATAAAAACCCCAACTATAATTAGGATTTTCCATACTTTTTTTTTCATGTCAAGGCATTTTTCATCAACACATTAAAGTTCTAATCGGGAATCGAATCAAAACTGTACAGTGCATCGAATCAAACAGTTACCGGTTAACGATCGCATTTTTTACATCTAAATTAATTAATAAATCTTAATATTGATGTTATCCATCAATCATCTGTTAACTAAGGATTAAATAATTTATTGCATTTATCATTATTGAATCAAATTGAATTTAAGACTTATTTTTAGCTCCTCAATCTGCATTGCAAAGTTCATTCTCAAAGTTAAACTATCTCTACCTTATTATTACTATGTAAAAGACAACCCCTGAAATACACCAACAATTTAAATCTTTAATCTACAGTATCATTGGTAACTCGATACAAAATGTTCAAGTAGCCTGAGGCCAAAGTGAGATAATATTAGCTCCGTTCAGAGTCAATTTAATCAACAGAGCAAACCCCATCGCACGTGTCTCCGGTACAATCGTCGGTTTGTGTAAACCCGGCTCTACCCGACAGCCCCCGGCTATGTGGAATTAATTTGGACTCGCCATGAACCAGCATGAACCGATTTGTGTACTCTTCCCTCAGGTAGCGTTGCGGTACAGGAGTGGCTTAACATACAGGTAGATAGATAGGTAATTTTGTTATACGGAATTAAATATCTTACGGCTTTTAATTACGCAGTGACACAAAGTGTTTGTATATTAAGTTTTTAAAATATTACCTAACAGTTGAAAGAAATGGACACACTGTTGCAGAGTAAATTTTTGAGCTATTACACAATTGTGTATTATCATGTAATTTATGTCGAAATTCCTTATAATAAAATGTTATGAAAATAAAAAAATACATTTCTAAAATAAAAAAACATCCAAGCACACATTTATCAACTGTATCTGTCCTCATAAAACCAAAACAAATACCACCTTAGGCTATATCCATAAACCTCAAATTGGCTCGTCTCCAAAGATAAGTGAAGAAGGCTTTTAAGGATCGTGTGAGTGGAGAGCGCTGTCGCGATTTGCTCGAGTAAGCACCCTGATGCTTCGCGACGACAGTAAAAAATGTGTGAGCAACACCAAGGGAGGCTTTGACACCCTCCCCCCTCCCTCGGACGCCATCTTGAAAAAACTTGAGTTCTTCTCGTGTAACCACAGTATCGATTTCTGTCTGCGTTTTATTAGGAGTCTACATGGGACTTTATTTCGTTGACCGTTGAAATAACCGCTACCAAACTTCTGAAATAAATGCTATAAAACCCATGTTTTTAGAATAAAATATTTATTTTTATAAAATAGCTTAGATCTCTGTAAAAAGTAAAGGGTTGTTTAAACCCGTCGGTAAACGTTTCGCATCCAATCATGCAAATACTCTTCAGACTAAATAACTTCGAGACTCCATCAAAATGGGATTACCGTTTACTATAATGTAAATCGTGAAGTCAAGTACCATTAACTGACAGAATAATCACCTCCTTCCTTTGTAACCAGCCCCACGTTGACTTTTGTCATTGAAATGATAATCAGATGTTGAATTATTGTTTAAATTATTTCACATGACTACCTTGACTATATAGATACGCCCTGTGGCTACATCGTACACAATATAATTTATAAAATCGACTTTATTTTACAAATGTTTGGATCTATTTTGGTTTGAACCTACAGTTGATAGGCTATAGAATTCCTCTGTTAAAGGGGAGCATCTAAAAGCCTCAGCAGGTGGTTTTACAAATTGTGTATATCTTGTGTCATTACAATACAGCGCAGTCTCCTATGGAATTTAATTTAGCTTGAACCCAAAATTCGTTTATAGATCCAGATGAATTAAAATAGAATACTATAGGTAAGGAGAATTTTGGTTATTAAATGCTACTAAAGATTTTTGGCTCTGAAGTTCTGGAATACAATATTCGTAATTCGATATTCTAGAAGGTGACTTAAATAACAAAAATAATATGGTCATCTTAAATTTTATTCATCGTTAAATAGAATAGGTGTATATTAGGAAGAACATTAAGAATGATATTAAGCAGAATATTATATTAAGAAGAACATTAAGAATTTAGAATATTGTTAAATTTCAGTCGCAAATTAATATATAACACAAAACATGTTATTTTATATTTCTTAACAAGTTACATTGTAAAACATAAGAGTTGTTTTCTTGTGAAATATCTTAAAATTTCCGTTACAAATAAAATTAACTCTCGATAGGGATGTTCACTCCTTTAACTTTCTCTACGAATCATCGCAACACAACGATTGTACCAAATTCTTAAAAAAAAATATACGGTTAAAGGATTTAACCCTTTGCACAGATTACTTCTGTGTGAGGTGGAAAGTAACCAGATAACAAGGAAGGGTAGGAAAGATAGGATTAATTGTCACATTGTCACACAGTTACAAAAGGGTTAGAGGTTTTGTAAATGAGACGTGTATTCATAGAACATCACCTTTCAAGGAACCGTGCGAAAGTGGCACAAAATTGTTTAAGATGGTTCGTTTTTTTGCTAAAAAAGTAAATTGGAGATCGTTGAATCTTTTTGGATGCAGGAGTATTTATTGTGGTTTCTGTATTGCCACAGAGAATGATCGAGAAGATTTATTAATGTCTACAAGACGCGGTTGTAAAGATATAAAAAGAGTAATAATTCATACATCGCCTACAAGAAAATATTTGTCATTATCAGACCACTTATTATTTTTTCTAAATCTAATTGATTTTTAAATAATGTACCTTTTTATGTTATAGCTAGTAGCTCAAATCTTATAAACTTTTATTAAGTATTAAATACTGCAGCAAATAAAATAAGTATTTTGAACTTGCAACATTCAGCAATTCTTATAAAGCCTTTGAAGAGTGTAAGGAATATAACTAATTAATTACACTATCATTTATGTTATAAAAGTATCGTCCAAAAATTTAATTTCGATGAATAATATTTATGTAGATTTACTTTTTCTATTCTCTCCCACAATATTAAGATTGCATCTCAGTTTTACTAACTCTTGTTTTGATTTAGCATAACCAGACCCACTCATGAACGATTCTTTAAACAATGTAATGTTCAAATCAGATGAGTGGCTTGTATTTTGTCAAATTTGATTTTATCAAGTCTTTTGTTCCATGGACCCCAAACCTTTGGAAGCCAGAAGAGGGTTGCCATCAGTGATTGTGGGTTGTGTTCTGCCTGAGAACCAGGACTTTCAATGAAATGCCCCACATTGTTTAGAGCGTGGTCCGAAGTACTGTTTGTTTCTTAAATACATTATTGTTGTACATGGTGATTCGCTTTGTAGTACGTATATTTTGAAATTACCGTAATTAATGCCAAGTTGCATCTTTGATGTTATTAGGAGAATTTGGTGAATGAATCTGTAGTCGCGCACGGTAATAAAACTGATCAGAGAGTTAAAAATAATTATTTGTACAATAAGTACTATGGCCTATGTAAAATACTATGTTCAATAACCACACTGGCATGTTTATACAGAGCTTTATCTTTTTTCTACTGCTATCTGAAAAGTAAATTTCAAAACTCATAATCCAGCCTTACATTTATTCTACAATATGATTGTAAGCTCATTTGAAAAATGTAAAAGTAGAGTTAAATGAAAAAGTAAAATAAAGCGTAACACCTTGTACGTAGAAATTCGAGGAATCAAACTGGGCATTAATTTAACTTCCACTTTTGTTTATCGATGACTTATTTCTAAGATACTCGACTTTCTTTACAGTTGTAACAGCAATGCAAACCTAACCCTAACGTAATGTATTAAGAGCGTTTATAGTTCATACAAATATTATTACAAGGGCTCGCAAAAGAATAGATATGGCATGTAGGGAGAGAAATCAGTGGAGTTTCTTCAAATCAGAGGTAGCACCGACATAACGAGCCCTAACGTATATTTTGAGAATAATCAACGCAGCTCAAGTGGGCTTCAACTTTGTAATTACGATAATTTGATATGGCTGATGGACAAAAAATTAAGAGCAAATATTATTTCGCGATATAGTAGAAGCTGTGGGAAATATTAGGGCTACGAAAAATGGGAACTACATTCAATAATAGCGATAAGTATTTGTACAAATATGCATATCAATCATGTGTGGTATCGTATTTTCGTAGTTGACATTAACGTAACCATTATCTTATAGACGTAGCATATTACTACTACTGTTTTTAGGGATTGTAGTAGAGCGGTCATATATAACAAATATACATTTTCAAAAATATTTTGAAACAGTCAATGAGAGTCTACAAACATTGCGAATCGCAAAGAAGATAAGAGTCGATAAACAATAACATAAATAATCATTAATTCGATTAGAACTTTTTATCAATGGGTAGGGAAAAACAGTCTGATATCTTTTTGCGAGCTACATGTATCAGTTTCTATTTGATAAAATATGTGACGTAAACGTGAATGCCTAAATGTTGAAAAGTTATGAGAAGAGATTTTCAGTGGGATTCCCCACGTCTTCATGTATTATCTGTATGATCTTCAACGATGTACATCACTTTAGTAGATAAATAGATAGAAACGTGTAGTTGTTCGGTTACAAAAACATAAACATAATAAGAAGAGCTTAAGTTGACCTTATAACCTTAAACTTATTATATAACTTACATGTGTTGTGTGAAAGACTAGGTAGTTAACTAACGTAACATTTTTTATTTCAAATTCTAAGTTGGTAAGACCAAACGTTAATTATTATGTAACCAATATCTAGAATAAATAGTTAAGTAAAAGTAGAGAGTTTCTCTTTATCTATTATCACTCATATATTATCCTATTATGTACTTCGTTTAAACTGAACGTACTTATACAAACACGTAGTGTGGAACACAAGCTTTGTAGTCAGGATCAGCGATGTGGTTTTCGGAGATCGTTAATTAACTTAGTCAAACACACCCTCCTGTGAACCCTGACTGGCCTAAAATAGTTTCGTAACTTACTATAGTTTATCTACTTATCGTATTTATGTACACTTTTGTGTGTGCGTGTATGAGTGTGTAATAGGTAAAGTATAAATAGCAGGTACTTTTATTATTGCTGTTAGTTTTTTTTATAAATTTGCTATATACCCTGCAATGCCTTAACTCAATCAATTTAAGAGCAATACTGTTTATCTTACTACTAACAATATACAAATACTTCTAAATTACAAAGCTACTAACAAATGAAAACAATGACAATAATAAATATAGTTAACATACATAATAAAAATATAATTGTTAAGGATGAAACAATATTATCAAGCCTCCAAGCATAGCCCTCCAAAATGTACATTCAAAGTGAAAATCTAATTTCAATCACGATGTTTTCTCCCGCGACAAGAAGTAAATTAGGAGCGGCGCCTTCAAACTTCAAAAACAGCCATCAAAAGAGAAACATTTTAGAGGGATGTGACCCCACGCACCTTCCATTATTTATCACACTGTTGCCGAAATTAATGGAGCACCCTCGTCAAATATTTTTATTTTATAAAATAAAGCTGCCGCGGTTTCTGGCAGCTTAATCATATCTTTGGGCTTCTACCCGCCCCTGTCTTTGGTCGTGTTGCCATGGCATCACTCCTCTCGATTAATCAAAAGTGCTTAATTGAATAGCCAGTCATCTAATCGAGGACTATAAACCAATTTGGAATTATTTGTAAAGAAATACAATGTATAACCCACATGTATCTCTTGCCATTTTAAGTATCTACGTGCCAAGTTTATTATTACAATTACATACACGTCCAGTGATCCCTTTCGGGGTACACAGAACCTTGAAGACAGACAGAACACTTAAATATCTCCAGTTCTCTTTTTAGCATGAATATTAAGGTTGTGCTGTTACATGAAACATTGGTGGCTGGTTGCTAACCTATCGCCCAACAGATTCCATTGACACATAGTCCCTTAGTCGCCTCCTATGACATGCCGGGATGAACAGCAGCTAGTTTACATTCTTTTGCCTCCCAGCTTTTCTTTTGCACGGAACTAGTTTATTATTAGTCTTCTAATACTTTTATAGAAGGCAATTTGATGCCAAGACGCAAACCGCAACCAGCTATTAACCTCTCTGGTATGCGTGCCAGATTTATCATCATTTCCTTTAGAAACATTCTATCGCAATTGATACGTGTTACAATCAGAATGACCTTATCATTGAATGGGTTATATTATCAAAAACTGAATCAAATATCAATGTTTTATATCTACACCGGAAGGAGCCTAGATAAAGAAAAAAATTACACTTGCCTTTTCATATTATCTGTTGGTTAAGATAGTGTAATCTATCGTTATGTAATGTTCACATTGAATACATCACACTGTTATTTGTTTAATTGGAAAAGTATTATGTAATATAGTTAATCGAGTATCCTTTGATGTGTTGGAGTTATTAGCTTTTGTGAAAATTCTTAATTGGAAGCCGTAAATTAAGGTGACATCGACAGTCGTTGCGAATCTGTCAGGGGCGAGCTACGCCGATATTTTATCGAGAGGGCAATTATTTGATCACTCCCGGAATGCTAAGTTCTGTTATGCGGGAGCGTTTTTCCTTGATCTAATAGTCAAAGTTTATTAATAAATTAAACACGATTTTTAATACAACAAAAGATTTCTTGATATAGAAAATTGTGTGAGTATTAATATTTACAAAATGTTTTGAGTATAGATTTAAGTTGACGAGCTCTATCATAGACTTTTATACGTATCGTAAACAAGTGAATTATAACATTATAGATAATATTACATCACTTGAATCAATAGTTGATTATTCATTTGATAAAAGTATATCACCTATCTATTTCATACACTAGAAACCCAACGAAATGATTAAACATTCATACTGTCACGCAATTTCTGTCTAGCTCTACACATTGAATTGAAACTGTATTGAGCGTTTCAATGGCATTGAATGGAATGAGGATCCCGATAGAACCGGTTAGGGATCAATGGGGAGAGAGCCTCCCGCTGGTCGATTTAATTCGCGCCTCGCAGAACCCTTTGACGCCTTCAACTGTGACAACTCTCTGCTGGAGGCCTCGTGTTGATGTTTCTATTATCACTCCCTTGTATTTCCACAAACGCTTGTTTGGCAACCAACGGTTTTCCTTTTGTGAGTCTGTGAGAATGTCTCTGTGCTGTGAAGTAATTTGGTGATCGTTTTGTGGTATGAAAAGGTTTTTGAACGTATTATGAAACTGAAAGATCGTCATACATTATATGTAGAAGTTTTAAATGATATGTTGTATGTCATGTACCTATATTACATAGATATACACAAAATGCTTTCAAATTAACTTTCACGAAATGAATATTTATCAAAACTCAAGGTTAATTTCTCACACTTCTAAAATAGTTATTTTGATTTCGTATTAAGTACAGTTTGCAAAACAAGTTTGCTATACTCTAATGTTTAATCAATTTCCACTTAGAAATTAGAAAAAAGAAATACTTATATTAAAATCAAAATCAATTATTATATTTTTTATGCACAAATTATTTTCTATGCTCACTTATTTCACAAACCTTATTTGGAGTCAACTATTTGAGTCGTGGACTTATTATAGCCAAATCCTAATGATTCACTTAACAATCTTTATTCTTTGTAGGCATTTTTTATCATCATTATTAACTTTATCATTTTAATCATCCTACATCCGTTCACTTCGCCTTATTTGTTTGTATTTTATTTATAACCACTGATAAATGCTAGCACATACATGACACATATAGAAATCCAGACAGCACTCAATATCTAGAGCAGCTACCTTTCATGTGTCCGACTCATTTTTATCGAAACAATACTGTCACTTGTTCCAATTGAAGATCATGTTCAGATAACTCGCTCTTTAGATGACATCTGTTATCGGTTATGAGAATTTGACAATACTACAGAATGTACAAAATTTCTTAACACTCTTACTAGACGAGGCGCAGTAGAAAAATATTAAAAAAAAATTAAAACTGATTTCAAAAACAAATTATCTAAATCTAAGTAGATTTTGCGAAATTGTTATCATTATTTTGTTCGTTTTATCCTAAATATCTTATTATGTAGAGATCAAAAACTAGGTATTAATTTACTATCAATAAAACATAAAACCATAATTACGCATATAAAATCTTAAAAAAGTACAATTCATTTTTTTCAATCTGTACATTGGTATCAATCAGTGCAACTTTTTGCCAGAATTGGCATCACGGCACAATTGGGGCAGCATTGACTCCGTGACAATGGTCCTCGACGAAATTACACGTTGCGACCAGCAATTACGACCAACGACAACAGATACATTTGTATGACAATGACGACCAGTTTTTTTCAAAGAAATCTGATATGGAGGTCTTAGTCTAACGGTAGCTTAATGTTGCGAATAATGTCGTTTGTTTGGAGTTAGTGATTTTTTTGTATCAAGTTGTAAGCTTCTGTGTTTATGGTTTATAGGGAAGGAAATATTTTGTTTATTTTAGATATATTCAAAATATAAAAACAAAGTTATTGAATTTACATTTGTTTTAAGCGGATACTTGCTTACTATCTGCCATTTATTATACTTTACTTAATAATAAGTTTTAGTAAGTAAACACCTCTAATAAATTATCCGGCGTGAGAGTTGATGGAAATAAACTTGTCTGAAAAAAGTTTCTCAATTATGCATCTGTAATCTTCATAAAATTACTCAATTATCAAAACCCGCTGATAGAGTATCTTAATCAGATTCCAACTTATACATAATACGTCAGCATCTACGTTCCTTACCTTAGGTAATCTACATATTCATGCCATTCGTAATACCTAGGTTCCACACTAGATTCCCTTTCGTTCTTTCATATCGGGCGATAAACGCTTTAACGCTCACTGAAGAGATATGAGAAGCGGACCGCGATTGGTTTGGCTACTAAGTAAGAGGTGCCATTACCTTTCAAGTGACATTTTATTGCCCCTATAAATCTGGCCCTCCCACCCCGGGAGGTAATTTTGGGTAACAGCTATAGGCGGGACTTTGAAGCTATAGTGCCATATAGTACCCATGTCTATAGTACCTTATAGTACCCATGTATATTGAAAGACTATTTCAAGATACGTTTGTGTAGTGATCAGATTATGGGTAGCTATTGCATGACTTTAATATCGCCAATTATTACACTTTATTAACATTATAATGTTATATTATTACCTTAAATTTAATAGAGCTAATTTTAAAAAAAATGTGTCGCACTTAATAAGAACTATACTACACATTCTTAAAACTCAATAAGTGTTTACAAAAGAAAGTCTGAAGTCAAGTCTATAAATAGCGATTTAAATATGGCTGATATTGGCAACGAGATTTCGCAAACTTCCTATTGGAACCTTTGAATCACTGTCCCTTGTCGCTTTTAGTCCAGAGTAGGGGAGGCGTCGAGGTCACTCCAAAGATATGTACTTTCAAGATGATGTCATGCGGCCTTTACGATTTCTTTGCCTCCGCCTAAATATTTAGATAAGATTTGATGTATTTAAAAGTTTTGAGAACCTATTTAAAAAAATATTTTACTTGCTTAGATTATATCCAAACCATTTTACCATAACGGTCAAAGGTGTACGGTATCTACATGATTATTTTTCCTGATATTAATGGCACAGTATTTTGCATGGTATTTGATATTAACATAAGTAAATTATACTTCTTATTGATTAACTAATCCTTTAGTTATCTACACGTAAATTATTAAAAAATATTTAATACTCCACGGCAGAATTACAGTGATTGATCACGGCAATTTTGTTGTATATCTCATTATCTATTCTTAGCCTTTTATCAACGGAAACGTATTAAATGTAAGAACAAAAATATTCAGCTAAAGAATACGTGAATCAACGAAATAGATTACTATCGATAAGCAATCGTATTGGATTCCGATTGCCTTTTCAACAATGAAAGGGGGACGTTTTAAAGTTTTCTTTAGAATAAAATGTCGCTATCCATTGAGTCAGTGTGGACAGTAGTTTATCAGAACGATAAATGGGATTAAGGGAGGGAACACAAAGGCTTGGGGTCATTTGGGTGAAACCCAACAGAGATTCTATTAGCGATCTTCCTTGGAATAGCCTATGGTTGACGTGCGGTGCTTCTAAATTTAAGTTTGAATTCGGGTTTGGAATAATTGTATATGGTAGGATTGTTAAGAAACTTTTTTGATCGAAAACTTGCAAAACAAAATAATCATAAGCATAAACTTCGTTAGTGAGATGAATATAAGTAAATTCAATCTGGTATTAAAGTCGCCATTTAGATTGTTTCAATATTACAGTAAACTTAAAACCAATATATCGTGCTTTGTCAGGAACACTATTATACAAATAAAAATATAGCTACTATATCAGTAATAACAGGTCTTTCCTTCAGTTATTATTTCACAACACAAAATTAACTCAATCAAGACACAAAAACATAACTTATTATCTGAAACATAATGATCTTATACAACGTAATATAGCCTTATACAAAATGACATCCACCTTGTAGAACAAAAGAATAAACTCCACCTTTAGCAATATCAAGCAAGAGGCTAACCGTGATATACGGCGGCTATAAAGGTGTTCCTTTACCGAGAAAGCGCTGTTTGTGTCACCCCTTAATGGATTCATGTGCTTGCAAATATTAAAAGATATAAATTATGTTGTGCTAAAGTACTTCTTGTGGAATCAGGTATGAATGTAGTAACTCTAGGTATTATTGTATGGAATTTATACTTTTGTATTTGCGTCAATGATCATAATGAAGTAATTTAACATTCGTCTCATAGTTTATCAATAATTAGAAGTTTGAATGAGGGTCTTATTTTGTTAGACCAATACCAGTTTTGTCGTGAATCTTACTGTTAGCCTTTTTAGGATTCTTAGAGACTTAACTGACTACAATCTTCACTACGAAAGTGTTTTGCTACCACGAAATACATAACTTACATTTTGGTTGGTCATTATTAATTATACTTTATTCATATTAAATAAATATGATAATCTAAGAGATACCTAAGTACATATACTTAACAATTACATACCTACAGTAAGTACCTACAATTCTACATGATTATAAACATACAAAGCGTTACATTTATACCACGTTTGCAAAGTAATAAAACAGTGTCTCAAATAGAAGTAGAATGGCAGAAAAGTGGAACTGTGATAAAGTGGCGACGATTGCAAGAAAATCGATTTATTATCGAATTGAAAGATATCGAATGTAGGGCCATAAAAACACTAGGCCGTCATGTCTGTTACGAATCAATTCCTTTGCTGAAGAGTTTTGTGTAGATTAGATAAGAACGTAATTGAATCCTACCTACCTACTTAACAGCCATTCAATTATTTCCGAAGATTCTAGTTGTGATAAAGATTGAATAAAAGTATGGAAGGTTGCTATCGATTGAACGATCTGATATGTTAATTATATTAATGTCGTGGACACTTTTTATTCGTGGATGGTATAGGTGTAATTTAAATTAACCAATCAACTGACAGACAAAATTTAAGTATGGCTAAACTTTACGCGTTTATTTATCTTTATATTAGCAATGGTTATGATTTAATAATAAGTCGTTTGATTCTATTTTGATCCTACAGAATATGGGCATAATTAAGTATTATCCAATCCTTGATACACGTATATAAGTAGTAAAATAAGGCACATCAGCTGAAAATCGATACTCTCCTCGAGGCTATTTCCGTCCATCCCACGTAAATCAGTTCCACCCACTCTGTTTATCTTGCTTGATCTAATTAGGGTAAGCGTACCTGAATATAGCTCGGATTTGGCTGAAGCACACATTTCCACGGTCCAGCATCACAAACAAAGACGTAGATAATACGGCGCATCGTATTGGTGAATCCGCGGGGAAGCCACGCCTATCCGTTTTCGCCGACCAATCGGAGGGCTTTGCACAGATCTCGAGCGTTATCTCGTTGTCTCCCATCTCACTTGGACAGTTTCTACGTGGCTCGGAAAAGAGGCAAGGATCTTGGGAAGTCTGCCTCTTTTACTGTATTCGAATAAGTTTTCAATAGTTTTCTTAATAAAAGTGGAACTAACAAGAATTTATTCTATACTGGTTTTACATTGATGCAAGTGATTACGTTGACAAATTATGTCTTTTTTATTCTTATGACATAGCATAGAACAATTTAATGATTGATTTTAATACCTACTAAATGAAAACAAAAATATAAATGTAGATTCTCATGCATATCCAAAGCTTCGAATCTCTTATCTGGTCGCTGTGACAATGTATACAATTTGAAAGAAGGTCGAATGCTGACATAGGACCTCCAAGGTGTTCCTGTCTCATCTCTATGGTTTCTCAGAAGCTAAGCGTTCAGATGTTTTATTACAAGCTGCTATCAAAAATACAGCTGTACATTGTTTCACACAATGCATCATTATGTCTCAGATGACATTACATTGCGTGCCCAGTTAAATGTATAGTTCAGATTGTATTTGTTGTTTCTTTTAAGTTAAGACGCATAATTTGTAACCATATAATACAAGGTCTATAAATACACCAAGTTAAGTCTTTTTGATTAAAGATACTCGTATAACGATTGATTCTTAACTTTATTGAATAAACTAAAGTCAATATGTATCTTTATTACAAAGAATATATCACATCATGGAGAAATATCTACTACTATCGATATCGATATTTTCACTAAAACCACAACATTATAGTGGCCTAAAGACGCACATACATAGTTAGTCTCTACCAGAGATGTATTCTATTTACCCTGAGGCAGCGTGCGAGCGAGAAGGGTGGCAGACAGGCGGGGCGCGGCAGTCGGGGTATAGAATCTGGGTCCGAGGGATGAGCCATTCTCTCTTCCTCGCCGTACTCCGGCTTTGATCGCCGCGTGTGCCGCACTTATGGCTGAACGGCATCATCGAGTCATTATCGTGGCCACAAGTTATAATTAATAAAAATATCTAACCGTGCAAAATTGGGGGGAACTTCAGTGCGGGATAAACAATTTTTGACATAATTGATTTATGAAAAATTTAGGATAATGTTTAATGACTAGATCTAAGAAGGTATTTAGTAATTAGTGATGTGTACTAACTCTGAATAGGACTGAGATGAAATTGGTTTAGCTAAGTGCAGTGCGGTTTTCGTTGAACGAATGCGAAGGAATTGAGAATGAAAATGTCCGGTGAGTTCTTTTACTTTTATTTCCAATAATCACTGTTTGAATTAATTCAAGCAAATTGAATTCAGATACTGTGAAAAAAAATAATTATACATTATCGATTTAGGAAAAGAGAGAATACAAAAAATAAGATTTATGTTTATAGTAGCAACATCCTGATCATTATAGATATTGCTTTATGCAATATTAAATTTTATTTTAAATTAGTCTATTCTACAGTCAATGGTCTTATCAATCTACAATAAACTTGGTACTGGCAAACCAGTTCAAGGTTAAGCCATAACCTCCTAATATGGTAAGTCTCCTCCGGGATGCCGTTAAAAGTTGGAGTCACTAGTCTGACCACCTTTAGTTGCAACGACTAGATTTAAGATATTGTAGAAAATAATCTTAATTTTTAGAATAAAGTAAGCTACCTAATCTATCTAGAGACTATAATTTCGGGATTTCTTTTCTTCCCGTCTGTAGAGAAAAAAATGAAGAATATTTATTTAAATACATGTTAAATCTTCTAGTACAGCCAGTATCCGTTTAGAGTTTGAGATGACAGATTTTTTTATATCGATTTCAAAATCCAACTTTAATAAATATCTATCTTTATATCTTTAATAAACCAATACTCTTCCTTTTCCGCATCTAGTACAGTCTTTACCGCAAAATTATTTACATTGTTTTCGCACGTATTTTCTGATATTCGCTATTTTTGCTATACCTACATTACATTTGGTTACACCAATCATAAAAACTCTCTGACATATAACAGATCAATTTACCTAGTAAGTAAATCAGATTTAAGATCCGTAAAAGCAATTTTAAATCATATTAAAAACCATCGACCACCTATTTAATATTTTATGCAAATCAGTTCTTCTCCCGTCGGATCCAACCCTAACAAAGCTGAGTGTTTCACACCAAACATTTACCGCAGAATATTTGCTCGAGATCCTTTTGAGATGTGAAGATATCCTTATCTGAGGTTGTTAGGGGTGTGCGAAATCGCCCAATTATTGTTTGTCTATGTTTGCTTAAATGTTCAAGCTGTAGTGTCATCTATTGTGAATGCCGACCGGCCCTTGAGATTATTTGCTGTGGTCTGTGGTTGTAACTTGTGAATATTGTAAAAAAATTGTATTGAAATCCTTTTGTATGTTTGTAACATAATAACGTGATTTGTTTGTGTTTCATTAAACGATTTTGATAGTTTTGAATCTGAAACTAAAAATCTAAAATCTAAAAAAAGTGTGCCTATTTACAACAAATTAGATAAAGTCTGCTATAGAAATTGCAGCTTAGACATACTGAATTAAAATATGATCTCCTTATTATATGAAAACTTTTTTTTAACTAAACCACAAATTATATGTGCACATCATCACATCTTTTAAGCACAATACGAGTTAAGCAATGACGATTACACATATTGAAAACTACTAATAAACATTGCATTAAGTCCCGAGTTAGACAGAGATCACAAAAAAATCATGATACGGCTCAGCCACTTTTCTCTTACTATACACTGGCACGAATAATTATATTTTTCGCTCAAGCTCAAGAACATTAACTCGTTTGTCGTATGCTAAGTTAGGCTTGAGACATTTTATTATTATTCCTGAAAGCGTGAAGCCTTTCTGTGACAGGTCGGCTCATAAACCATGCTTATTGTCAGTTAGCGTGACGAATACGTGAAATCATCGAGCTCAGGGGCCGCACATCACTTTAAACATGTGCTTAAGGCTAACTTAAGCACGATTGCTATAGAACCCTTGGATAATCTGCGTATTTGATGTGTTTACCATTTACGAATTAATAAGTTTTTAATTTGAGAATAAGAATTTAGGATGGTTTTTATAATATTGAACAATATTTAATAATAACACACACCTACAAAAATTTACTTTTTGAAATTTTCCCGGGGTTTTTTTTATTTTCCTACATATTTGGGTACCCTCAATTCAAATCTAGAGTACCCGCAACATAAGGTGGCAGTTGGAGGCGTCGCCACAGTCGCGTAATCCAGTGTTGCCAGTAAACACGCCAAAACTAGCACTCACTGTGCCATACGGCTCGATACATTATATTGAGGTTTCATTTGTAACAATCTTTGGTTGCAGAGCTATAAACTCAAATAAAACAAATTAATATACCAAAGTCAAAAGTCAAAATATTTTTATTCAAAATAGGCCCTATCATAAGCTCTCTTTGAAAGTTATTTTATGATCTAAGTACAAATTAAAAAAACTATATATTGACAAAAGGAATATATATGAGTGAAGGGGAAGGGCGGTTGCGTAGGGGCCGGCGTAATAAGACATATATGTAACAGTCAGATAGACGCTATATTGAAAAAAGGTGACGTTAGGAGTACCTATAACCGCCGAGAGTGTATTAGAGAATGTATGAATGTCAATGAAGCGAAAGTGGTCTGTCAGGATCGGGACAAATGGGGATCCGTGATCTCTGCCTACCCCTCTACAGGGAATCAGGCGTGATGTGTATGTTTGTATGTAAATAACTATTTCAAACATGGCACTGAGCATTGTCTTTACATATTTTTACCGAGGTTAGTTCACCAACCATTTCGGCTGCTCAAGATGCCACGTCATGAAGACCACGACCGCTCTGATAAGAGCGTAACGATTGAGAAGAAGAAGTTCAGCGGAGACCCTTGGAGAAGAACTAACAAGAAACTCCAGAAATCAATTTATTATAATCACCCTTAACAAACATAAAAATTACAAAGAGTGGGCAAAAAACACAACGCTGGTAATACTAAATTTACCTTTCATACAAAATAACACGCAATGGCGGAAACGTCAAATTTAGTTCCAAGTTTGGCTACTGCCACCTTATGTGGCGGGTACTCTACTGCTCGTTTCTCTCTATCAGCTTTAGTTTTAGTTGTACAGCTTTTGTATTTTTTTGCGCGGGTAGGCGCATATTTACGAGTTTAACATAATATCGGTAACAGATAAGTTATAATTAACGTGATGTCTACATCAAGGAGGAGTTGTGTGAATAATCCAGAGTGTTTTTGTTACATTTGCGGTGAATATGTGTTTAAAGTTTTTAGAAAAACCTTGTCAGACTTCGTGAAAACCGCTTATTATGACTACTTCAAAGTGAAAGTGTGTAACTTGGATAAGCCTTGGGTGCCTAAAACTGTGTGCCAAAATTGTGTGGTGAGTTTACGACAATGGACAAGTGGAAAGAGAAGTGTTTTGAAGTTTAAAACCCCGATGATCTGGCGAGAACCTAAAAATCACCATGATGATTGTTATTTTTGTCTAGTTGATATAAATGGCATTAATTCAAATAACCGAAATAAATGGGTTTATCCTAAGTTACCATCTGCCCAGCGACCAACATTGCTTTGTAGCCTAGTTCATGAGACTGTACCTCAAGTTTTACCGTCAACATCAAAAGCAGATCCTATTGAAGTCGAACATGGAGACGTTATAGAAAAATGTAAGTCAAATGACCCTGATTTTATACCTGAAGCCTCGACCAAAATGAGTTGAATGATTTGATAAGGGACCTTTGTTTGAATAAAGAACAATCTGAACTTCTCGCTTCAAGGCTCAAAGAGAAAGAACTACTTGCACCTCATACTAAAATCACCATTTATCGCACGCGTGAACAAGATCTGTTAAGATATTCTTCTCAACAAAATGACTTAGTATTTTGTCAAGATGTTAATGCTTTAATGAATTATATGGGTTTGGAGCAGTATGAACCATATGATTGGCGACTTTTCATAGATAGTAGCAAAAGGAGCTTAAAATGTGTTTTGTTACATAACGGCAATAAATTTGGTTCTATCCCTATTGCACATTCTACAACCAACCAAACCAAAAAAATCAAGTACCATGAACATAACTGGCAAATATGTGTGGATTTTAAAATGGTAAATTTTCTTCTGGGACAGCAAGGTGGATTTACAAAGTACCCGTGCTTTATATGCCTTTGGGATAGCAGGGATAGAAACCACCATTGGACACAAAAAGAATGGTCTACTAAAGAGCAGTTAGTCCTTGGCAAACACAATATAATACATTCTCCTCTGGTCAATAGAGATCGTATTATTTTGCCACCTTTACATATAAAGCTTGGAATAATGAAGCAGTTTGTGAAGGCGCTTGATAAAAACGGTGACTGTTTCAAGTATATTGCTCATAAGTTTCAGTGTTTAAGTACAGAAAAATTAAAAGCTGGAATATTTGATGGTCCTCAAATAAGACTATTGGTTAATGACGAGAATTTTATTACAACAATTAATGATACCGAGTCCAATGCGTGGAAAGCATTTGTATCAGTAATGAAAAACTTTCTTGGCAATATTAAAGCTCCTAACTACCAACACTTAGTCCAACATATGCTTACTTGTCTTAGAGATCTTGGCTGCAACATGAGCATCAAGCTCCATTATTTGAACTCACATTTAGACCATTTTCCTCAAAATCTTGGCCACTTTAGTGATGAACAGGGAGAGAGGTTTCATCAATAGATTTCTGTCATGGAGGAACGATATAAGGGTAAATGGGATGTTCATATGATGGCAGATTATTGCTGGAGTTTGAAAAGAGACATACCTAGAGCATTGCATTCAAGAAAATCATTGAAGAGATCATTTTTAACTGCTTTTAAAGACGAATTTTAAATTTTTGGTAAGTTTTTTTGTGTTTTTTCTACCAAATTACGCATATTCCATATCTAAAAAACTAAAGCTGATAGAGAAAAACTGTTTTCATTTTCAGAGTTAGGGGGCCAAATATGTACAGAAAAGCTGTTTATTCTTCTGGAAAAAAAATCTTGTAAGTGTGTGTAAGACAATTTTGCAGTAGGTATCTTTCGGAATAAAGTCTTACAATATATTTCAATCCTTCAATTCCTTATTCTATACGCAAGTCATTTTTCAATTAATTTATAATATTGTATGCAGGCAAAGCTATCGATAAATTTTCGTTTCTATGTACAATATTCGAAACGACTCCACCGCATTGTTACTCCAGCTCTCACATTAAATGTCTCATGAGAGAAATTCTAGGGAAACCGAAGAGTGCCTCTTAACGACTCCTCTTCCCAACATTATTGTCCATCTCACGTAAGGCAAGCGTTTCAATGGTGCGAACCATGACATGTTTGAATGTTTTATTGTGATTTTAACAGCGATACTTTTGCGCGTATGAGATGGCTTGAATGCTCGTTTCTGACTCTTTGGGTGGTAAAAGAAAGTTTTACTAATTACCTGACTTTTATTTTTAAATTTACATGTCTAAAGAGTTAAACATCTCGTTAGTGGTACATTGGAGGTTTAAAATGTATGTGCGTAAATGTAAATCAACTAAAGGAATGGTTGTTAAAATATTGTAGTAAGTTATAAATAGTTTGTATAAATAGTTTATAAATAAAAGTGCAAGCATAGTGTCAGTATTTTAAATTCACAAGTTCAGTTCTTCATATAGAGTACCCGCCACATAAGGTGGCAGTAGCCAAACTTGGAACTAAATTTGACGTTTCCGCCATTGCGTGTTATTTTGTATGAAAGGTAAATTTAGTATTACCAGCGTTGTGTTTTTTGCCCACTCTTTGTAATTTTTATGTTTGTTAAGGGTGATTATAATAAATTGATTTCTGGAGTTTCTTGTTACTTCTTCTCCAAGGGTCTCCGCTGAACTTCTTCTCAATCGTTACGCTCTTATCAGAGCGGTCGTGGTCTTCATGACGTGGCATCTTGAGCAGCCGAAATGGTTGGTGAACTAACCTCGGTAAAAATATGTAAAGACAATGCTCAGTGCCATGTTTGAAATAGTTTTTTTACATACATACATACACATCACGCCTGATTCCCTGTAGAGGGGTAGGCAGAGATCACGGATCCCCATTTGTCCCGATCCTGACAGACCACTTTCGCTTCATTGACATTCATACATTCTCTAATACACTCTCGGCGGTTATAGGTACTCCTAACGTCACCTTTTTTCAATATAGCGTCTATCTGACTGATACATACAGGGTGGCGCATTCAAAACGGTCAGTATGGGAAAGTCTGAATCTATAAGAGATACGAAGATTTGTTCTTAGGAACCATGTCACCGATTTTGATAAAAAGAAAAACTGCATTCATACTTTCTTTGAAAAAACAACTGTATCCAGTACGGGAATCGAACCCGGTTACTTTAAAAAAATTAATTGGCCCTTTTCACTTTTTCTTTTTAAATATCAATTGTGTAGCTCTTAAGCTGTAAATGTCTCTATGAAACATGGTGTCTAAAATAAGCAAAATGCATTGTTTTGGCATACTTTAGTTTATCATAGTAGGTTTTCTAAGTGACCACCGTTGTTTTCAATACAATATTCAACACGTTTAGGTAACGATCTTACTATTGAATTTTGTATTTTCATGTGGTGAATTTGCGTTACAATTGACTTTATTGCTACTTTTAGGTCTTCAATGGTGTCATAACTTGTTTTGAAAATTTATCCTCAACGTAATCCCACAAGAAATTTTCTAATATGGCTTAACACGTCACTTTAAGTGGAGTTTTCAATAGATTGTTGGTTTTTGATTACTGTAGATAACAAAAGCTCCTTAAAGGATTAATGCAATGCTTATGCCAGATGATATGGTGTATGTAACGAGTAGGGAAGTACAAAACTACAAACAGCCATAGAGACAATTTTTTTACATGTCTGTTGAATATTGTTACGGTGTATGTAAACTATGTACTATGATAAACTAAAGTATGCCAAAACAATGCATTTTATTCATTTTCGACACCATGTTTCATAGAGACATTTACAGCTTAGGAGCTACACAATGGATATTTAAAAAGAAAAAGTGAAAAGGTCCAATTTATTTTTTCAAAGCAACCGGGTTCGATTCCCGTACTGGATACAGTTGTTTTTTCAAAGAAAGTATGAATGCAGTTTTTCTTTTTATCAAAATCGGTGACATGGTTCCTAAGAACAAATCTTCGTATCTCTTATAGTTTCAGACTTTCCCATACTGACCGTTTTGAATGCGCCACCCTGTATATGTCTTATTAGGCCGGCCCCTACGTAACCGCCCTTCCACTTCACTCATATATATTCCTTTTGTCAATATATAGTTTTTATAATTTGTACTTACATCATAAAATAACTTTCAAAGAGAGCTTATGATAGGGCCTATTTTGAATAAAAATATTTTGACTTTTGACTTTGGTATATTAATTTGTTTTATTTGAGTTTATAGCTCTGCAACCAAAGATCGTTACAAATGAAACCTCAATATAATGTATCGAGCCGTATGGCACAGTGAGTGCTAGTTTTGGCGTGTTTACTGGCAACACTGGATTACGCGACTGTGGCGACGCCTCCAACTGCCACCTTATGTGGCGGGTACTCTACTACAGTTATAAAAAATAAAATGAAGGGTGCATTCAGCGAGCGAATGTCACCCGTTGATGCTTGTCTATTGCATTAGGATTTCGTACAAAGTTACGCTATTTTGTGTTTTTTCTCTTCATTTTAATTTAGTATAATTATTTTTTATTTCATATTCATTAATACAAACAAATGTGTGGGTGTTCTAAGCGAGTCTAGTCTAGCCTGATTTTAAAAATATATTCCACTTGATATAGATTGTAGAACTATACGCAAGTGTTATATAAGCATATGTGTTTATAGCAAAAAGTTTACTTCTTTAACCACTTTAGCATATTGTATGTTTACATTTGAATGTAGTGGCACAAACCTCTTAGCAACAGGCATTGAATAGACTGCATTGCTCCTTCCTCGACCGTGAAAGGAGTTCACACATCCTCTCCTTTGTTGCGGATCCCCATTTACTTTTGTGATGCTAAGCAGTTATCATTTCTTCCTTAATCACATTGTGTTCGGGTCTAATTTTATTTGATTTTTTTCCGAGCCACGTGCCGAAGACGTATGGACAAGATAAGGGTTGTTTTACAAGTATATTAGTTAAAAGGGAGGGCCATATGATTTATGAAGTGTCTATTTCAGCTGTATTTGCTAAGGGGTCACCGGTTTATTGATGACACGCGTTGGAATATGCCACGCTTTTTATACGCGACTTCATAATGTACTGGAAAAGGACACTGTTTTTAAATCGATTCTTTAACCGCTTAGTTTTGGTGTTACAAAATGTCTATTATTATACGTAACTAATTCAGTGCTCGAGGATTTTAAAATATATTTGCCAATGGCTTTAGGTCATAGCAAAAAGTTAATATACCTAATAAGTAATGTTTGGTATTTTCTGCTTCTAATAAACTAAATATTTTTCCATACATTGATTTACTCTTATTACAACTATCTAAAAGACTCAAACTGAAAATTAATTTCATGTACCAATAATTATTCATTATCAACACTTTTTTTAAGTTATTTCCATCACAAAAAACAATGTTAATTTTACATTTGCCTAGCAACATACAATTTAAAACCTCGACTTAACAAAACGAGCCGCGACTGAGCAGATAATGTTGGCTCGCACTCAGGTGCCCGATTTGCATCTGAGAGAGATGCTCTCAAAGACAAGACGGGAGGAAGCGCTTTGTTGCCAAACGGAAGCCCAGCATCCAGCATTCACATCTCGCACATGTCCCCTGCAAAATAACCTCGAGAACATCCATAAAAAGATGATTGGAACGTTATCATAACGCGGCGTAGATTGAATTTTGCGCAACGCAATAAATTTTTGCCTATTACGAATTTTATCGACAGATGTAAACATAACCTGCCTTGTTCTTCCAATTCGAGATTTGATAATACCTTTTTAATCATAATTTCCGTCGTTAGAATGTGTTTCCATTAGTTTTTATGTAATTGCGAATGACTTTGTGTTCCTAAACACCTTTTGTTAATTGGATACAAACGCACTAGTTAAAACACTATTCACGGGTGTTACGTCTTGCCATTTGGTGTGACTTACCAAATACGTAATTTCTTCATAGTTTTCTTTTTATGCATTAGTAAACAGCATTGTCTATTTTATATAAAATTACATACAAACTTTGAGATACTTTTACAACACTCTAAGTAGAAATCTCAAGTTACAATCGATTTGATTCCATAAGGGAATACATGTTTGACGCCTTTTTACAAGAATAATGTGGTATATTTTAAATTTGATTCCAAAATACCACGTTATTCTTGAAAAGAGGTTATGCATGTATGTGACATATTTTAATGTATATTTATTCACAACAATAAACAGTTATAACGACATTATAACAAATGTCTTAAGCCTATGCAGCGATCTTAAATGATCCTTTTTCCTTTTCCAGCAGCCGAAAGCCAGGAATCTGGCAGTCCCCCGCCCAGCCCTGGATCCGGAGCCTCCGATCCACCAACACTTGTGCGCATCAAGCAGGAGAACATGGCACCCGGAAGTGACCTGAAGGACTATTACGGCATAGGCCTGGAAATGGGCCTGCCTGACTATTTACCCAACAACTTCGAATTTGGAAGGAACTACTTGCAAAGTCCAATGAAGTTCATGGATAAGGTTCAAAGTACTCTTGAGGATAGAGAAGACCATGATCTGGACGTGAATGTACCAACGGAGCTAACGCTGAAGAGAGGTGGTGTCTTCGCGAGGGAGGTGGTGCAGTGCGGCACCAAGTATGGACCGTTTACTGGCAAGTGGGCTCCGCAGGCAGTTGACCAGAAATATGCTTGGGAGGTAAGTCTAGATAATAGTTCTATATTACATTCTATTACAATGCAATCACAACTCCAAAGTTAATGCTTAAAGTGACCGATGTTAAATTATATCGAAAGGGTGAAGCCATTATATGTATGTTTATTTACAGAAAATATGTATGAGTTAGAAACCAGTGAAGCATAAAGTCAGTCAATAATGTACGATTTAAGATTATGACTTGATTTATTTGTTAACGATGATTAGGAGGTTGGTTGATTACTAATTCTATTTTCGTAACTACTACTTCGCACAAGTGTTATTTTAGAAATGTCATTGAATGAGTGGAAGTTAGTAACTCGTAACTGATTAACAGCATTTTTGTGACGTGCGAATACCGAAAACTCACATAAATCAATTTGCTGATATTATCTTTTTAATACCTTATACATTTCGATTGTATAAGAGGCAAAGAGATAACTCATTCAGTATTTTGCTAAAGTTTCTTGAGAATTTTTATTGTAATCAAAATCGGAATCTCAATATCTAAAGCTGTCCAATTATGAATCAAATAGTTAACATATTTGAAAACGAGGTGCATTCGATAACATGTTTTATCGGCATCGTTTTTAAAATAATTAAATGAGTCACATGTTTTATTGAAGTAACAAATACTGAATATGTTTGAAATAAAATGCAAAATATTATGCTTTATTAGATAGAGAAAATGTTTTTTTTTATGAGACCGGAGCTTAAATATTACAATACTTTGGATATGTCTATTAATATCATCAGTTTAACGCTAAAAAAATCATATGTTAAAACTGACTTTTGTCTAGTCGTCAAGTTTGTAGTTTGTAAAATAATTTGACGACTCTTATGTCACTATGTGACGGCAATTCACAGTTAAGTACATTAATAATTTCATGGATAGGATAAGTAATATGAAATGAAATATAAGGGTGTGATTCAAACACGGCATGGCAATTAAGAGAATGATGCATTCTTCTCTCTATGAATGCAGCCACTTGTTACAGAAGAAAATGATTAGAAGTTGTCAAAATCGTCGTCGAGCTGTCAATAAATTAACTCGTGAACGAGAGTTTTGATCCTAACCTCAATATGGCGGCAATAAAGTGTCAAGTTTATTGATTTGTTAAGTGGGCTCTTCACTTCTCTAATTCGTTATGTTTTTTCTACTACGCTGACTATTCTTGACAAATATTTTCTTCAAGTTCTAATATACAGTCAGCTAATTGGAATTTGGTACAACGGTAGTGAAGGTTTGAAGTTTATAAGATAGATGTTGTAATTTTGAGTCTTAAAGATTAATAAAAAAAATTAAGTTATTCTAAACTGCTACATTTTAAACTCATTTAAAGTTATATAAATATTAATTCTTATGTATTTTTAATGCTTAGTTTACGACTCATATATAAAACTCATTTAGATTTTGTGGTGCATTTGTAAACCTGAGTTATATTAGTTTAATTTCATGAGACTTGATAATCGTATGAAGGTAATACTAACTATTTGCTGTGTCTCTACAACGAATTTGATCTAAATCCCTAAAGGCGTGGTTGGCATCTTATCTGTGCAAAATGCGAAGGTTGCAAAGGAAACGGAAATCGATTGTCTGTCGCATTGTAGGCTTCTCGGGATGATCCGATTCATGAATATCAAATTTCGTCATGCCTTCTTCACATCCGAAATGTTGGCGTTGCCTTTTAAGGCTTTTAGATCAGTGGCTAAGGTTCAATGCTTAAGTGTCAAGGTACTTTTTTAGGACGTAGAGTGAAAAAGACTCAAATCGTTTAAACAAACATTATAAATAAAGCAAAATTATCTGACTAATATCAATATAACTTTACATCGCCCATTATTTTTATATTATCAGACATTACTTAAAGACAGACGCTTATATTAATAAATAATCATTAACATATTTTTATATATTTATGATTCAGTTTACTTTCCTTTGTAACGTAATAAAATATATACTTCTTATACTCCTCCTGTCTGACTAGCCTAAATTCACCTCAAAAGAAGGCATAGCTCTAAAAGTGTCAAGTTGCAATCAAACCGCAGTATTGTGTTTGTACAAAGAGGACATTTAGTTCCGGTTTTTTCAAGTTTACGGATCAGTAACATCTTTATTAAATGATTTGACTGTTAGCGTATTTTGGGTGCTTTTAATGTGATAGATGGTTTATTGCATTGCTGTGGATTATGCTATTTTAATCTACAATAACAAGTGCAAAATCATGTTATAGAGTGTTTAATATCTTGTGAATATCATACTTAAAGAGGAATCTAAAATTTAAAAAAAAAATAGTTAGTATGGCTAAAATATGATGCCATTACGTCAAGACCGACGTCACACCGTGAGTATCTACGCGTATCTATGCGTATCTACTATAGCCAACTCACCAATTGATGTTTAACATCAAAAACCCGCACTTGTTACATTTATGCTTGATCTAGCACAAAACGTGAGGGCGGTGTAAAAGTGCCAATCTGTGACCATTACTCGTGTTCTTGCATCATGCTGACCAGGCTTCTTCTCGCCGAGTGAACACAAAAGGAAATGATGAGATTAAGGATGTAATCGGTGCTGTAATCCTCAACGTAAGGGTTCCGGCGAACCGACAAACATTATAACACTTATGTAACGATACATTATGATTTCTTTTGTAACGAGTTAGTTATGAACCAATAAAATGGAATTGATTAGGATTTTGGTTTGGTTATTGCGTGGTTGTTTATATTGATTGTTTAACTTTAAACCTAAAAGCTGGAATTATGTATGACGTAGACACATATATCAGCGTATTAGTAGATAAATCAGTCGGAGATGAATCTATTTATTTTCCATAATAATCAGCTAAAGTCTCGATACATTTTTATACAAAAAATATAATGTGAAAGCACGCATAAATTTTCATGTTATATTCGCATCTTTCGCGACTATCGTTTTTTAATTCTATTTTTACCTCGTCATGTTTCGGTTACACGTAATTCAGTAATTAAAAAAGTTGCACCTCATGGTTAGATAGATAAAATATTATTTATGACTCGGTCCTTAAGCTAACAATGCGTGTCAAGTGAAGCAATGAACTAACTGAGAAGGTAAAGTGGTGATAAATTACAAAATCTTTATTAGTCTCGCCAGAAAAAGTTATCAGTTTAATTCAATTAAACATCAGATGTGTGGCAATGAGATCTATCTAGTTGCACAATCCCCCAAGTTTAAATTCCTTTGTTGTTTGCAGAAAGGATTGAGCACAATAAATTCACACATTTAAAGCGATCCTAAGGGTTGTTGAACAAGTAACACTATCTAACCGCCGTTGCCGATTCCGCGACATCTCAATAAATACAACGCATAAAACTCGCTATCCGGGTAATCAAGAATTTCTTTAGGGAATCCCGTGTCAAAGTGCAATGAAAAGGTTGCGTACAAATAAACCCTAATTTTGGTTAAGGCGTGACCCCCGTCAACATTTTTTTGCGTTAATAAAAAACTGATGTCTATAAAGACAGATGTCACAGTAGTCAAAGTTTAGAATGAAAGAAAACTTGATTGGAGAGTTTTTTCCTCGTTATATCGGTCTCTTGAAATCTTTAAAAATCTACAATTTTGATGGGCGCATTCAATTGGCACCCCTGACGATGTGCAAATGTTTTCTCACCAAATTGATAAAAATTGCCTGCACTTTCAACTTTCGAGAACTCTATTCCGTGCGTATTTTTGTAACTGCCATCCTTTTCTCTGAATAAACATTTTTTTATTCATGAATCTCTCCCAAAGAGCGCTTCAATTTAATCGAATATAATTAAATAATCATATCTTCGGAATAACTGGATGGACTGGTTTTAGATATCAATATCGCGGGTATGAATGTCAATCAAAATTTATTGAAATTCAAAGCACTTTATGAAAATTAGCAAGGGTACATCTGTCTCACTTGGGCCTAAATTGACGGTTGCAATAATTGCAATTGGCAATATTTAAATCAACCGATGCGCGCATTGTTTTCCTCTACCGTATTTGCACAAGGTGACAATACCAAATTTGGGGGAATGCAGAATTGATGAATGTTTCATTTGTTTTGGCTGATATTCGTTTCGGAGGCGTCGCACTGCGAAATTTGTTTGTGACAGATCGCATTCGATTTTTAATTTTGTTTGATGTATCACAATGGTGCCGTTATTGGATATTGCAAGCAGATACAAATTATAATGCAAAATATTGCCATGAAATACTTTTTGGACTGCTTGCGATTTAACTTATTTATCGAATGAATGATTTTAGTGTACTGAATGTACATTAAAAGAAGCGCATTAGTTTTAAAATATGTACTTGGTAAAATTTGAGTAATAGCATTATTTTTAGTAATTTTCGCACGACCCGCATTCGTAATTTGCACACTATAAGCCATATATTCTAGAATCATATAATCTCTACTGTTGACTAGCATTATTAATTAAATTCGACTTTTGTTATGAAATTAAATTCAGAACCTGGCCCTGCACAGCTTTACAGATCCGTTGCATTAGTGTCAAAATATCTGTCATATTCTGACACTTTTGTCAATGCTGGTCACCCCCTTCGTGTGTGAGGATTAGTGATGCGCTGCACTATTACATCTTCATTTTGGTCGGCTGCTATCAACAGCAACAATGCGATATTATTTTTATTCCTCTGCCCGGCTGAAGTTTGAATGGTTCGAATGATTATCCAACTTATTGCAGCCCCTATAGAATCTAATTTGGCATGGTTCGCATCACAATAGAGAAGCAAAGGTGGATGAGTGACAATGTTTGTCTGATCAGAGTGTGATCTCTTTTCATAAGGATAGCATTCAATGGATCGGGAATAAATCGACAGCTATGGTGCAGACGATGACGCGCCTGACATATTTATTTTGTGTTTGGACAGAAAATGGGATTTCATTAATGCTACAAATGAGAGGATTATATACATGTAGAAACGTAATTAGGATTTTTAAATGAAAAGTTTTCTTTGGATCTTGGTTTATTTCTGCTAATTTTGTACCTACATACTTTGCTAAATATTTGTTACTATTTATCAAAAGTTACATTACTTTCAATCGACTTATGATTAAACCCTATCTATGATAGTTTTTGAAATTTCGAGAGATAGAGATAGGACACAGCTCTTTCTAGTAAATTGGTTAGTTTACTAAGAGTAATGACGTCGACTATTTATGATAAAAATTATGACCTATCTAAACTTGAACAAATGATCATATAACTTAAAAACAAATGACATCCCAGATATTGACAAAGATCCATGGACATATAATATTATCCATCAATGAAGATTAATACCTTGAACGGTCGGATAGGCATATCTAATGTCACCATTATTCCGACACCAAATACAAATACGTTTATATTTCTATCATAGCTAATCCTCGGGCGTGATCAGTGATCTTTACTCAGTCATTGCACCCTAGTATTTTTTACAAGTATACAGCATACAGTTACATGCATCCCCTTCTCGTTTATTGCGTTTTTTGTCACTGCATTTGTCTCTGATACGGTTTGTTATTAGCTTATTTCGGGATTCGTGATGGTGAAAGTGTTGGCGGTTCGGAAACAGTGTTTTTTTCTCGTATATTTTAACTCTTTTAGCTTGTTAAATATGTAGTTGTAGATAAAATTTAAGTGTTAGTTGACGTTATGTTAATGTTATGATGCTGAGTCGTACGTTATGGTTAATATTTTTACCTAATAAAATCTAATTTACTGAACATATGACATCTTTTATAGTAGGTATTCAGCTCTAATAGAATAAAATAGAACCAAATTATAAGCCTACAACCAAATCCACGTACAGTCGTCCCGCCCGCGTGGATTGCGAAGAAATTACTTTGGCAGAAGTCACAGAGTGTGGCCATATTTCATCTGCACCAACCAGAACAATAATAGCCCGGACCAACTCGCCACGGCACGTTTTATCCACAATGTTACAGCGCAACCAACTTACGAAAACCCCTCTAGCCACTTTTGTTATTCCAAAAGAAAGGCCAACTAATCCTGGTCCACAATGCTTAGACAAAATAATGAAATACTACGAAGGCAACACGATATTCGCATAGTTATTGGGTTAGGTTAAGTTCTGTTTACACTTTTGTGGAAGCTCTCGCTCGATCCGAAACAATATGTTCGTAATTTCGCGAATTGGATCGAAAATAGAACACTTATCACCGCTTTGTGCTAACAGCCATCTAGCGCCTGACCTATGTGAAGATAATTTACAGTTTATTTTTGTATTATCTCAATATAATGTGTTGGTTATTCATACAACAATTTCAAGCAACAGCTATTACATATAAAATAAATAACATTTATATTGAAATGCGAGAAAGGGAGGGATCCAATTAGACTTTAACTAAACTGTATTAAAATCAACCAAAGCACCAAATATATCTACGAACCTTGACGCCACATAAACACGTTCTCGTATATGTGTGCTCATTCTTAAAAAGGCATCGTTTAATAACCGAATCATTGCTGAATCCGTCCAATTGTCACCGTGACGGTGTATCGTCGCGGTGTCTTTGTGTCAGTCTGTAGGGAGCTTTTTTCGTGTAATCTCTGGATAATCTGTTTTAGTACAGATGTGCAGTATATCCGCTACTGCGTTCGGTTTACATCTTACGTGGGCATATGTCATAGGTTTTTTAGATATTATAAGACGATACGATGCCTATCATAAAGGTAGCCTATTGCAAGTTTGTAAAAAGCAACTAAAGGATATAGTTGGTATTAGAAAGATAGAAAAGTGATAGCTTACAGTCGGTAACTACGATTAAGAGGTATATGTGCTATATACAGATTTCCCCATCATGTATATTTTTTTATTACTTTTATATAAGATCGCAAATGTTCATATTAATATAATTTCGATTCAGTCCTTATCTCCTACAACCCATAACAAGCAAATAACTAACGATTGACATACGTATCACCGTAACTGACGCTTGGTCGTGCTATCGCTAACAAATAGAGAAGATAAACAATTGATCTGCCACCAATGGACCGGCTAAACAAACCTCTGTGTCCATTGTTCCTGGCCGTGGGGTGCCGTTAATATTGGATCAATGGACGATCTGCCTCTGACCAGATAAGCTTGGTCTTTGATAGATGTATTGAGTTGTTGTTGATTCTGTGTACGGAGAGTAAATTAATATTAATTAAATATACATAAAATTAAGTTACAAGAATTACAAAAAATATTTACGTTACTTACGGTTGCACTATAAAATAAATATACGGTAATATGTATTTTAATTGAATTTACTTGATTATTACCAGTGGACGATGATGATTTTATTTTAAAAATGGAGTAAAAAAATATTTAATATTATAAAACATTCTCAACGCGTAATTTTAATTATAGTATTTATTGTGATATGTGATAGATGTTTGCATTGTATTTAATGCAAGTTTAATTGCATAACATTAAAATTTATGTATTACTAAATATGTATTAGATTAGATACCGTCATTCCCGCAGAGGCCACGTAACCCTGGTTTGAGCTTGCGGTGACTTTTTGCGCAATGATATCGACGTTCGTGAATACGGACTCGGGCCAGGACTTAGTGCGTTTTGTCACCGTTTTAATGTCCGAAACGTGACTGTTTGCTCGTGTCATAATTTCTCGTTAATTTGCTCGGGATATCGGTGACAATGATGCCCGGTTCATTCCCATTCAGGTTAATTTATGGGCGGGATGCTTAAAGGTGGTTCGTTGAAAGTGTGTGCCTGGATCCAGTGTGATTAATGATTCCATCTTGACTGAAATTGGGCTTTGTTGGATTGTCTTGCGAAACGTGAGCGGTCACAAAGTGAAGGTGATTCCTTGGGAAAGAATTCGTATTGTCAGTGACGGTTTCGGAAGCTTTCAGGTCATTTTATAAGATTTTTCTCAAAGGCGGCAGCTTTGAAAAGTCTTAAGCTCCAATAATAAGATTAGGATGTCATTGAATTATATGTTTTTTTATAAGTTAACTCTTTGTAGTTAAGCATATACAGTAAAAAAGACATCAGTTGATGATTCTATGTAACACAATCTAATGTGATTCAATACCAATTTATGTACGTAAATTCTGAAATAATAGATTAAGTTTTGAGTTAGTCATTTTTAATGAGTTCAGTCAGTTCTCGGAATTCAAATACTACTAAGAATTCGTTCACTAAACATTTTCTAATGATAAGTAACTTAGTGTATCTAGTCATCATATACAAATAAATGTATTACTACCAAGTGCCATATATTCTTAAAGATAAGATAGAAATTTATGAAGAAAATACGTAAAAACAACCTAAGTAGACTCCATCGGAAGTGATTCTTTTCCCTGACCGATAAACCAAAGACAAGAGGCGGAAGTGTCTGACATGTCCTGAAATGCGATTAGGATCTGGTTAAACAAAAAGAATGTTTGATACACCACGAAAATATTGCACGAAGTATTCGTTAGGGATTCGGTGATGTAGATAAATAAACCATAAATTAATAATATTTATTTTTTAAATGGTTTGTAAATAGGACAGAACTTTTTATAAAGTTGATAATTCAAAAGTTAAATATGCGCTTTCTGTCTTAGGCAGGCAACGTTATAATTGTAGATGTTAATTTGTATGACTAATTGTTTTCAATAATACGCAACTATACTAATTTACATTATTTTGGAGCATTATTGAACATACCCATTTGAGACAAGGCGATCTGTCAATTTAATCTAGTATAAGATCTTAAGTACTGAACATTCTTTTTTTAAACAATACCAAAGGAACAAAGAATGTACTTTATTTTCACCTGACAAACTAACCCTAAAAGAAAGGAATTTTCATTACCTTACAGACAGAAAAAATGTTCGTAGTCGGAAGTGGTTACGTTAAGTGATTTGTTAAGCTAATTTTTGAGGGTTTCGCTGGATTATCTATGTTTGGAATCTGACGTTGAAAGGTTCTTCGTTTTACGGCTTGATGTTTTAAAACTTAGACATAAACCTTCATAGTTTTTACCCATAGGTATATTTTTCAAAATATAGCATTTTATAACAGCTATTTTTGAAAAGTTTACATTATTCCTATATAATTAAATCGTATCCAGTACCAAAAACAGTTTACAAAAACGAGTAAACCAGCAACCCACCTCATTACTCACAAACCATCCCTGCGAGATCAAATAAATCTCTTGAAACAACTTGCAAGCGGTAACGCACGTCAAAAAGGCGCGCGAACTTTAATAAAAGCTAACAAGTAGGTACAGCACTAGCTAGGCAGGTAGGGTTGGGGTAAATAAGCACACAAATTGTTATCTTGTGAAACGACTCGTGTGATTCGCGCAGCGACGCGGAATCGCCGCAACCGCGATACAGCTCTTCACTGCTTTAGGGATGGGGGACGCGGCGAAAACGGCGTTTGAGTTAGGGCTTTGGGATTAAATTTTATGTGTAGGTAGTGTTTTAGAAACACTTGTTAGATAAGCAATAAACCCTTGGTTCTCTCGTATTTTAAGTTTTAAAGAGGTTTTATATTTTTTATTGAAGTTAAGCTAGTTATTATTTTCAATGGAGTAATTAATGATGATATAGTAATTTGGCAGTTTATGGTAGTGGAAAAAATGGTATTCAGGACTACGTTTGTTAAGATAAGGGAAATGTGCGCTCTTAGGCTCTTTGTAATGTAGTGGGATGAGTTACTCTTGAAATAAAGAAACCATTACTTAAAAAAGTATTAATTGATATACGGCCCTCCAAAAATATCTCGAAACAAGCATTATTAAAAAAAATGTGTTTATAAATATTTTTACACAAAACTAGGTATTTTTACTTAACATCGAACCATTCGCCACATCAACGTCCAACCCTAGAATATTTTACGAAATGTAATTTTGTGGCGCAAACGAGTCGCGAACATTTGTAGCCTTTCCGAGTATTCCGGGAAATTGCGATCCCCGCCGCCCGAGTGCGAAAAGCACAGATCTCGCTCAAATTGTAACCGCCTCGTTTTTATAATGTCCTCCTTCCTTAGGCTAGGGGGAAGTTATTAAAACGGCCCCATTTCGTGCGGCGAGCACTACAGACGTCTAGGCGTGTCTTTATACTTGCTCTAGGTATATAGGTGACTTGTGGTGTGTAGGTGACATACTATATTGAAAAATATGTCTACTATACCGCCAATTCTATCTTGATGGGCAGGTAGATAATAGGCATAGCAAGTGTTTATGGAATTGTGATTATTATAAGTGCAGTTAAAATTTCATTATTCGTTATTAATAGTAAGATCATCTTATGGCGTTTTATAGCATAGCACACTAGAATTTTTTCATTAGTGAATAATAAACATATTTATCAAAATTTCCATATACCCCTAATTGTTTAAACTCAATCTAATACAAAAGAGACATTTACCCTTAACTGTTGTAGCTCCAATGACAAATCAGTGAAAACAACGGTTGAAAATTGCAATCGTGTCCATGTCTTTATGACAGTGACACATCACGTCATATTTTACAGTGGTCAGTGTCCAGCACTAATATATAGGCGGGGAGTGGGGGGAGCAAGTGCAGCCAATTAGCATCCTTGGTCGGGCACATCGATGACTGATTGTCGACAGATGGCGCGGGCACATGCCTACTCACTGCTCGACAAGGGTACTCGTGTAATAAGATTGCTATCTTTGAGTACTTCATATTAAAGGGCTTCTATGATAGTAAAGTTAATCAATATGAATTTGGGCAGAAATTGAACATGTTAAGGATTATTAAATTGAATATTTAAAATATATATAAAATACTAAATATGCCAGCGCATGTGTTTGTGTTTTCGTTACAACAAACTTATCAAGTTAATTATAAAAAAATGGAAATCTGTGACCAGTAATATCCTTTGAACAGATCTCGTATGAAAGAAAATCTTCAACGACAGAAAATAAAAGGGAACTTATAAGAAGTTAATAAATTATCTGTACAGCCATTACTTATGTTCACTACACACAAGCGTTGCGTAAGTCTACGCGGAGGGATGGGAACGGCACTGATTAATATCTTCCGCCATTTTTATCGCGCAGCAGATGTTTTTTATTTTTTTATTTTTCTCCCGTTTTCTTCCCGCGTAAATGATAAAGTGTCCATTCGTTGCGCACTCCTCAAATGCACATTAGATCCTAATAGGAACGGGTGATTTATTCATGCGAACGCGCTCGTTGACTATATTGAATTATTGCATTTTGTTTCATTTGAATTAATGCTTTTGTAATATCTTTTTGGGTGTAAAGATCTTGGGAGATATAATATCTCTACGGTGACTTATCGCTCAAATATCGGGATGATAATTGCATTATTAAAAATATTAGAAACCCGTTGCTAGACAACAACACTCCACTTTCATCTATTCCACAGACATTTTTATATGATGCTGGGAAGTAAGATATCTATTTACTAGTCTAGTTACTTATTTTTAGTAGTTAGTAGTTATTTGTTATCATTATTTCACAAATATCTACCTATATTATAAGTTCAAACAGTAACAAAACCGTAAGAATACCTGACAAAGCTGCCTTCGTATCGATTAGTCCATCAAAGTCAAACAAAGTCATAGATCAACCTTGTAGTATCTAATTTGGAGTTGTTAGGCAAACATCCAACCCCTCAATGCTTGTATCTTTGAATAACAAACAGCTATTGAGGGATATTATGTCTTTATCAAGCGTTCACCGAGGGATGTTCAAGTGTCTACAGGAAATTTGTGGGTGCAACCAGCCAATTATAGGTTATTGAGTCGTCTATAAGCCTCTTTATTACAGTAGGATGGGTTTGTAAGGAAATGTTGAGGATAGGACTTTAGGTTGGGAGTCAAGAGGTTAACTTACTGTTTGTTGATACGGTGAATTTAATTGAATAGTGTAGTTGGATTTTAGTAGTATTCTCTATTCATAATTAAGTTTAAAGTCTCAAAAATAGTAGGTACTATTTATTGAAGTTATGAATACGGTATTATGATTAGTCCCGTGCTAGCTAGGATGTAAAATAATGCTAACTAGCTGCCGTTCTTCTTAGCATGTTGTAAGCGGCGACTAAGGGACTAGGGTAAATGGAATCTATTGGGTGATAGCTTAGCAAACGTTAGTGAGAGCTCCACTGTTTATATTACAGCACAACCCCAATATTAATGCCTGTATAATATTATATATATATATAATATTATATATTATATTAAGTGACCTGGGAGATTCTATAGTGGTTCTGTCCACCTCGAAAACGATTAAAGATCGTGAATGTATATGAATGTATTACAATTGTTATCGTCGTAAAAATAAACAGTTTACACTTATAAAATTGCATAATAAGTAATCAAAAATATAAAATATTGGGGCGTTAAACTAATAGTAATATGAAAGTTTATATTAAAGTATGTTTCGCATTAAATATTCTATAATAACATTCTAACACGAATTTTCATTTTTGATAATAAAATACGTCGTTAACATTGTATAATCATTTAAAACAAAATGATAAGAAAGTTATAAATGTTGAACATTTAATTGGAAATGAATTTGATATATAATAACTATTGTACGAGTATATTGCACATTTCAATGTAATATTAAATGTTCCTTGTAATGGAAATGAATATGACCTATTAAGTAATGTTGTTTTACGACAACTACTGTGCGATTTAGTTTTGTAAGTGAATTTTTTATTGGTTAGATTTGAATGTATGCACCGTCCAGTATACATAATATAAATAGGCCGATTAAAAATATAATAATATAACCTACCCTATAAGCCATTTAAATAATAAGACCTATTTCCAATTTGTCGCATCGATAGAGTCACCTGTAGTTTGAAATCACAAGTAACTTGGAAAGCTTCTTGCAAGTTAGTTCGGAACTCATGGCTTAGATGGCGGTAGTATTTCTTTCTTTGTAACAGTCAATTTATTCTACAATATAACTTTAAAATTAAGTAAAACGTTTAAATATGTTTTGTATATTTATGTATTATAGAAATAAAAGTGAAAGTTTGACAGTTCAAGTTTTTATATTATCTAGAGCTTTACTTAAATGAAGCTTTTATATAGTTTCTTAAGGAACTGATAGATGGCGTTTAACTTGTAGAGCAATAATTCAATTTGTAGTTTTCTTTATTGATATATTGATCATCTCTAAATTATTTTAATAACATCCGATATTATAAAAACCAATACCTGACACTACATACAATTATCATTACACATTATGTTTCTGTATCAATTTAAGACAATTGAAACTCTGAGTTCACTCAAATGAAATTCTCACCATCGTTTATTCTTAAGTATATTTTATGTCAATCATACTAAAATAATGCTTATATATTTGGTCAATATTCTATTTAAATACAAAATAAGTCACTTGAATAATAATATCATCATATCTAATACTATATTACCCTATACTATTGCAGTAGTAGTCTAATTAGCATGTATTATCTATAAAAATCCTTTTTTTTTATACAGGTAATCAGCAAGAATGGCACACGTGGCTGGCTGGATGGCACCCATGACAGAACCAATTGGCTGAAGCTCATCAGAACCACAAATTACGCACAGGATGTTAATGTGCAGCATTTACTGGTGTCAGGCCAGGTAAGCCTACTTAATGAAATATCTTTAATATGAGTATATAATAGTGTAAAATCTTTAAAATATCTACTTTTTCTTAATAAACATAAATATGGGTAGGAATATTTGAACTCTACTATAGCTATAAGGCTACTGTTTAACCAGACAAAAATACGACATAAAGAATAATTCTCTTCAGAAATACAAATTATACACCAAAATAATATAGTCTCAACGCAAACCTAGCCCTTGATATGCGTTGTTATATAGTTTTGGTGTACATTTCAGTATAATTTATGTGCACTTAATATATATTCTTTATAATTATGATGTCTTAAATATCAAAAAATAAAATTAACTTCTATTACGCCAATACATGAATTTACATTTACATGACATTTAGTCTCTAATATATTAAGAGATTATAAGCTAAAAGCTCTAAAGTAGAGTTAAAATGCACAACATTATTGTCATATTTAACCGCATAATTTAATGTTATTCAATGATGAAGTATCACAATAATTGTTCATTACGATGTCCCTAGTTCAAGTTCCATTTAGTTTAACGCTTTGTTAAGTATGTCTGTTTATTTTTAATTGCAGTATTGTATGGGCTTGAATGCATATTAAGTTTAATATATAACTAGAACTAAAACGTTAAATTAAATTTTAAATCATAGAGTATCTGTTTTAGAATACGTTATGACTGCGATGTTTAGCTCTGCTATAGAACGGTAAACTACTTCCGGTGACAGAAAATCGTTGCTCCCCAACTGAATAACAATTGGCCAGTTACTTCCGGTCAGGGGTTTGCTTTTGTTTGAACGTACAGATGCCTTCTTACTAAATACGATGGCGCAATATGGGTTTAACTGTTATGTAGGATTTTAAGAATGTCATTTCAATGCTATGGAGTATAAATTATATACACGTATATGTAGAAAAAATATACTTTGACAGTTGCTTAGGATGTTTTTACACAATTTGTTTTTTCACACGTAAATAAGAATAATGAAATAACGATCAATTAATATAGTATAACGGCAAATATTCGATGTGATTGAAAGTATCTTTAAAAATATATATTATTTAGCAGTCTTTATAAAAAAAATATTATTATTGATATCGTTGTAACATGATATAATCTAAAACTAACAAAATATACTGAAATAATTTATATGAAGAATACTTATATAATACTCGTACCTAACCATTAACCAATCATAACCATTTGACCAACATTTTCAGGTTTACTACAAAGTCATCAGAGACATTCAACCAGGTCAAGAAATGTTGCTTGGTCCAAGGATCCCTCTGCCGTTACACGAAATTTTACCCAATATCGGTGAGTACACATAAAAGTATTTACTTTATACAAAAGTTAACTCCATATTAAGTACCTTTATTAATGCTTATAATTTTATTTGACAAATAAAATATATGCTAAGAATGGCGCCCTGCGTAGCTGATAATTTCATTCTAGTATTGTATCATCTCTTTGACATGCGTTAAGATAAAACGATTGAAATTAATCTTCATCAGTATGTTAAAGTCTCTATCCCCGACAAGCTCCTAACTTTGACGAATGGATCTTCTAAACCTTTTCCTGTTTACCGATCCTAGCTTTTATTATATGTCCTGAAATCTTACATCCATACCAGTAACCATACATTAAATCACAAACCAGAACATACTACCCTCTCACTGAGGGGCAAAATCAGAGTGCGTTTTTCGATTGGTTCGCGTGTGTCACGGTCGGTTAGGTTGACTTCTCTGGCTTTCGACTGCCTGTAATTGGAGTCACCTGCCCACGCGACAGACACCCGGCTGACGCACTAATTATTCACGGGAGTATAGGGTGCTAGGTCTTATGATGGTCTAGGAATAGGTTAGTTGGTGGAGGTTTGCGGAATATGTTGATGAAGGTAAGAAACTTAATAAATGATGTGAAATACATAGATTGTGCAACATTAAGCGCCATTTTTGTTTTATGTTTACATTCTAGATTAACATAAATTGTGATTAAACTAAACAGGTCTTGTTTGTTAATTTTTAAAATACCTCTCAATTCGGCTACGGAAATTCACAAAAAACTAACACTTATTTTCTTAGATCATATTTTTGTCTCTAACTATACATATGTTGTCAACTAGTAAAAACATACATTTCAAGCACAAAACAAACAAAACTAAAATCTCTTTTTTACAAGAACCCAATCACTCTGTATAAACAAAGTAAGGGCGGGGTCAGATTGGAGGCACGCGCATGCGATATTTAATTTAGATAAATCGCGACGAGCGCGTGATGGAAAAATCAACGTATGTCGTGGACAGTGGGGCGAGGGCTGCCTCTTCGGGCCTTCCTGTGTGCCTTCCGGTTTATGCCCGTTATTTTATGTGACTTATGCTTTATGAATTGCATGTGACTGCAATAAAATTATGAGGTGATTTAATGAGGAGATATGTTGGGTATAAAACTGGATAGGTAGGTAAAGTTGGAGAAATAAATTATACGTAATAATGTAATCGGTATTGAATTACAATCTTGAAAGTTTTAATAGGTTTTACTTTGCCGTAAATAATAATATGGCTTCACTCCGATGAAGATAGAAATACTCTGTGTGAGATAAACTCTACGTATAAAGCTAATGAAATATATTAATCTTAAAACTATTTTTAAACAGTTTCCAAGTACCAAAGTAAATTCGATACTTTGGCTCTATTTCATTGACTTGTAAAGGTCTCAATCCCAATGTGTCATCGTCACAGTAATCAATTTATATCAAAGCGACTGTTATTCAGTATTACCGTTGACAGTACATTCATTAGTGACACAAATAAATTTACGTACAATTCAACCCTTTGTGTGCGCTGCATGACAAGTTCATGAGTGTTGACCGAATGAGTCTTAAATATTGGTAATTAGAATCGATTTAAGAGCGCAGTGCGGGCTCCGGGTTGCACAAGGCCTTATGATTGATGAGGAGCTTATTCGGCATACGGACGATTGTCCGTGCTCCGTGGGATCAAACGCATAGTTTGATAATTGTATTGAATAAACAGATTTGATTCTATACCGTGTTAATATAATCATGTTGAAGACAGTTTTATTAGTATAAAGTTAAATTTTGGCGTTCAACTTTAGCAATCTTAATCATTCAATACTATTTATACTGGTATTATGTGAGATGTATTACGTAGTTAAATGAAAGTTTTGTTTTCCATTTCATAGATTACGACCAAGATGTGCGTTTGTGAACCTTTAAATAACATCACCCACATATGTTACAAGTAGTAATTTGTTTAACTTAACGAGTTTATGTGCGTTTGTTGGTATAGGTCAAATCTATGTTTGATTGCCTCAGCTGAAATAGAAAGTTTATTTTTTAAAGCTCCACGCCATGATTGATTCAAAAACTGCCATATTAATCTTAATAAGCATCTCCGGATCGGCTACTGGAAATCGCACAGTTAACCCTTCGCCGCGTGCAAATGCGCCGCTAATGAATGAATTAATGAATGAGTGGTGCACGCTCGCTTGACATTTGTCATCGGGCAATTGTCGCGCGGATTAAAATTGATGACGTTGTTTTGTGTGGGACGCTCGCACGCGCAGACTTTTATTGTTACGTCATATTTTGAAAGCCTATTATAATTTTCAAACCCTTTTAGGCTTATGTCGCCTATTTATGTTTGTAAAAAATGCGAACCTACCAAATTGAGTATGATGATAGATCATGTGCATGAAATGTAGTTCCGCCAATGCATCGATATTAACTTTATAGATATGCGTCATATCCATAATCTCTGATAGAATATTAAACTATAAAAACCCCTTTTTGTATTTTTGCTCAAGAATTGTCAAAAACTGGCAAAGCCGTGCTCAGAACAAATAGCTCCGCAAAACTTTCAGTCACAAAATATTCCTAGAAAAAGAAAACTGTAACGCCCTTCTTTTTAATTTAATTGTTTAAAATAGTTAAAGCGATTGGTAAACGTAGATTGTTAAGTTTATCTACCGACAGTCATATAATTCTAATGAACTTATAGTATAGCTGTCTATGATAAATTTTGAGATGATATATGAAGTATTTTGCTTGTTATCGCAATTAGAATGTTTGTAATGGAATTTTCCATATTTTTTATATAAGCAAATATACTATTCATAATATAGTATTACCGTTGAAAATAAAAACAAACTGAAACGATTTAAATTTAAATAACTCCCACTAATTTAATTTGGAGCAAAACCCTATGACATCTGCGTGCGTTGAAGCGAAAAAGAGAAACGAATTGAGTCGTCAGAACGAACATAAAAGGGAAATGATTAATCAAAAA
The DNA here is from genome assembly GCA_030578115.1 of Leucoptera coffeella. Classification (NCBI taxonomy): domain Eukaryota; kingdom Metazoa; phylum Arthropoda; class Insecta; order Lepidoptera; family Lyonetiidae; genus Leucoptera; species Leucoptera coffeella. Next base: position 46,028 of record JAMBLF010001332.1, read on the forward strand.
ATTAACCAACAACAATGGCAGCATCCCCCATTAGGTCGCGACAATCGCTCGGCATCCCACATCAGTCTTTCATTCGGCAATCAAATAAATATTACGCACAATAAAATATTTCAATTTAGTGCCCCCGCCCAATGAAGGGTTAAATCTAGTTCGCTGTCATATTCCTTTGTGTGATGGATTATGTTCGTATCTTGATGTTACGCAAAATTGAATAATATCCAAACGGCACACACAGTAGTCTTACCATGGCTTTACATATGGAATTCACTGTGACTTTAATCCTCTGTTGTTTGGCGTGTGGCAATATTCATCATCATATAGATTCAAAGTTTGTATTCAAGTTATTTATAATCTGTTATACGAAATTTTCATATAGATTTTATCTCAGAAGATAAAATAAAACATTACATTACTATGGCGATTACTAACATATATTTGAGAATGATGATGATTTCTGGATAACGTTTCTACAGTACTATTTGTAAACTGCCTATGTAGACCTAAAATTTTGAATTAAGTACATATTACATACACATCCTTTAATTCCTTTCGAGTTGAATCTCTTAAGTCACTCATTGGCATGAATATTAAGGTTTCGATTTTACACCTAGTCCCTTAGTCCCATTGACACAACAACCTATCATAGTCAGGAGCTATTCTACAAGTCCAAAATCGCATGTCAGCTGGTCAATTCTAAGGTACTGTAGGCGTTCTCATTAGAATAAGGGCAACCGTCTCCATTGATCGCCTCCCAGCGGATGCCTAACGGGATCCTACGCATAGTTGCCCGGAAGCATTCGATGGACCGACGATAGTGGATGCATGTTCTGCAGTAATTCCATTCGACACACCTTTATCTTAGAGACGAGCTAGTCTTTATTCCTATTCCTTGGTGAGGAATTGCGGGTGATAGACTGGATGAGGTATTGCAACATAACTGATAACGTAATTTTGTTCTCATAGGGAACGTTGATGTTGTCTGTTTTGGAATACAAGATTCTGTAGTGTTGTGGTATCCTTAGGTTGTATTCAGAGAAGTTAACATGTAGGCTTGCCTTATTTATATTTTTTTATTCAGAGAATCAGCTTGTCCGTAGTATTTTTTTAATGTTACCATATTTTAACATGTTTGTATATGAAGTGTGGAATTCGCTAAATATTGCGTGAGACAAAGTTTAAACCCGTAAGGAATTCATTACCGTTAATTAAAATAATAACTATGGTGGATACTAATGATATTTCTGTATTATCCCAATTAAGAATGATCAAATGTAACGGATTGTATAAAACATTAAGACCCTCACTTTTAAACGACATGATAGTATCACTAGTGTTATAACAGGTGTCTTCCTATTCTGGGGTAAAAGTAACAGACAGCTAAAGATCGGTACGGCACCGTCACGGTCGGTGAGGACGCCATCTGTGGTTAGTCGTGGGAAAACTTAACGTGTGTTTGCAGGACTCTTTAGATTGTTTGATATTTGTCTTTGCTAGGGTCTCGTGTAATTAATGAGCCTTATGTGTGTGAACTTTGAGAATAAAAGCTATTGACCTATTATGATATTTTAATTAACACTTCTTCCTCAGAATAAAAGCGAAGAAAATGTACAAATGTATTTTCTATAATATTAATTTGAAATATTTATTTAAATATCTTGAACATGAGCTACATTACCCATCGACTCGGGGTATAAGATACAAATTTTGGCATGAAGCAAACATTTAAGGGTCTCTTATTTTTTCTTATTAAATTTGAATGCTAAAATATGAAGAGAACCTATCATTTATAGAACCTTTAACTTTAACTCTAACTTTAACTCAATATCGCTTGCTCTAAAGACCTATCTATTAAACCAAACACATATTATACATAATTTAAAAACAATACAATTAAACACCCTCCAATCAGGTTACAAAAGTCATACCGCTACGCACAGTTGACTATAGCAGGGGCAAGTAAATTAACCCTCACAGGTGTAGTGGGGGTTTGTGCCCCGGCAGGTTAATGGCTAAAACATTACATATAGTTCGCTTGACCTATGAACTCCTATTGTGACATCGTGCCTTCCTAAACGGGTATTACGCCATCTTCAGTTTAATTTTGCTGATTTTTCCTGTACTCGAGTTTTCATTTGGGGGTGAGTTATTTGTATATATTTAGACGTGCTTCTGTTTAGTTTTAGAAATTATAACGGTGTAATTAGGCATGATAGAGAACTTATATAAGTAAAGACAGTTAATAGGCAAGATTTTATAGTTTCTAAATTGTTCTACTAAGCTTAATTTAATTTACGGTAACCAATTTCAAACTCTTATTAATATCATACAAAAGTTCTAACGATTTACAAGTCCAAGCTGTTTGTACGATGAGCCCATAGGATAACAGTTGATCGAAGAGCGAGGCTGAAGGCGCAATGTATCATATTCCAGCTGGTTCTCCCATCCATCTCTTCGATATGCCGATTCTCGTTAGACAATGCCTGAGGCGTGGCCTCGAAATCAGCGTTTCTCGTGACTCGAATCCATTCTGTATGTGTCAATGCGATTCAACATTCTGTCTTCACTTCCGACGTGTCGCTCGTGAGCTTGAGAGGGCCTGCCATTGTTTATCTCTTACTCTGTTGTGTGGCCAAAGGCTGTGACACCAAGCTTTGACATTAGCCAGATTGCCAGTGGAAAGCGCGATGATGAAATATTATGGGATTGTCGAAGAAACGTAAATTATTATGGGTGATAGATTAGCCGATGTCCTTAAAACATTTTACGTTGAATTTCAACGCATCGATAATGTAACAAAATCTACATAGCTTTAATAATTTTGAATATTTTTCTGATTTCAATGCATTAAAAGTTAGATAGAGTTATTATAAAAAAAATTAAATAGTTTTGGTTGGAAGTGATTGTTACGCAATGAAAATCCGAATGTTTCAACACATAATCATTAGTTTGTGATAAAAACAGAGAATGCCACAAGAAAAACAAAGAAAACCATTCTATGTAATTTATTTCCAATATCATATTATGCTTTAAAGCTTTATATTGGATATCGAGCGTTATTGTTAGCATTTGTTGTATTAACTATAGGGTTAAATGTGCAACAACTTAAGATTCTTCCTAGCAGCCTATTTCTCAATCACAGGAATGCTTAGCCGTTAACAGTGCTTAATGTTGCCAATAATGTTACAAATAAAGCTTGGTGCTATTCTATGCAAATCGTTGACCTGAAGTTACGAGAATTGGTAAAGTTTTTGAAATTTCTGTAATCTTGCAGGAATATCATGAGTTCCTTATATTATAGTATTATCTGGATAATGGTTTATGGGTGATATTGTAGTTGTAATTATAATGTAGCGTTTGATTTGCTCTGTAAAGTAAAGTTAAGTTTGAAATAATCTGTAAAATGTTTATACTCATACGTATTGAGGACATGAAATAATTTTTACCGGTATACTGTGATATCATGCACAGAAAAGACAAATTATCCTTTTTCTTCAAATATTCCTTTTTATATATACTTTTTATTACTTAATGAAATCTAGGTGACGACTATATGTAAAAGTGTCTGGATGTTCATTCATTAATAAACTATTTTAATTAATGCCAGGAGCCACGGGAATCAGAACTTGATTTTTAACTATCTTAAAAAGATAAGCGCGCTGTGTATTGTTAGATAATAAGCAATTTTAACCAAATGCTGAATATATATATGAGATTTCCTTAACTATAATACACATTGACTTCATTATAATTAACAAATAACGGTTTATTTGCATGAAGCACCTGTTGTAGTTTTACGAGTATTTAATGTTTAAACAAGATATTAAAATGGATGCTTTCCACACAATAATTGTTTAAGCAGCCGTAAACTTTGTCCGAATGGCTTTTGTATCTGAAAAGGCAGTCGATATTAATCAGACGGCTTTCCTTAATGAAATTATCTCATCCGACGGAGGCCAGACAGACCACTTTCGATTGCTGCTCTATAAATAAATATAAATTAATAGGTCTACGGCTTATGTTTCTAAGAGAGAGTATCCATCTTAATTAAGGGCTTTCTATTCATTTACATAAGTTTATAGATTAAGTTTCCGATGAAGCTGTACGTCTTTGATAAATGTATAGAGTAAAACAACCAGCCTTGTGTCGATATTTGCAATTCTATTTCGGCTTTTGGAATATAATAGAAATAATACATTGTTATTTATTTTTTATAATGCGTCCTGTTTAGTCCTGCATATCCAAATTTAAATAATAGCTATTTGTACACGGACGATTAATAATATTAGTATTAAAACAATAAATGGTTGTTTTACAGCAAATAGGACACTGTATATATAAATAGAACAGTAATATTAACGACAATAATAAATTATAATATAGCAAAAAGTAATACATCTAGTTCAACAACATTCATTGAAAGCCATAAATAACTAATTTACATGAAGTATTACTTGTACTGAATCCCTAATAATTAATTGTAACCTTTTTGTTTATTCTTATTTCCAGGACACCAGCCGGTGAATCTGAACAATAGTCCTGGAGAAGGAACCATCGCATCTTCATCAGCCGAAGACGAAGAGAAGGAGGATACGAAGCCTCGCTGCTCATTCTGTGACGCACCTTTTCCTAATATTGACGTGTAAGTTTTCCTAATAGTTACAAACTTATGCTAAAAAAAATATGACTATTGTATGAACAGGTAGAAAATATTAGTAAGAGATACTTCATAAAAGTACCGACAGATAAGTTAAACGATTACATCGTTATACGCTATGTAGACAGCACAGATTTTTCAGGAAACAGTAAAAGGGACTATATTTATTACTTACCACATATTATAATTATTGTTTACATACACACATAACAATGAAAATATGTGTTTTTAAATATACCGCAGTTAAAGGTCAGTTGGAACAGTTAAATTAAAATTAACCTCGTTAGAATTCTAATAATGGTTTTACGAGTTCTTTATTCGTTACACAATATGCCGCAGCCCTGATTATTTATTTAAAATAAACAAGATTATGATTAGATAGCTGCAAGACTATAAAACGTGGCTCAATGTTTAATAATCAACAGCTTAGCCATATTACGAGCCCACTCCTAACGAACGTTATTGATGTATCTGCGCCGCGGCGTGTAATTAGATCGCTCGTAGCCATGTTTTCCCAATAGACCATCTCGTTATTTAAGAATGTGACCTTAAACCAAATACGTGCCCACACCCGTTGCAATATCAATTTATCGTACGGCTAACCGCAAATTAGCTACTAATCAAATCGAGTAGCCGACAATATTCAATAACAGGAGCAACATAAAAAGCTAATATGAATGGCCGTGTCCAATGGTAATGTTGTTTAAAGTTCATATTAAAATCTCATCAGTCATTTACGCTTCCAATCTACGAGCTTCGGAGCAATTTGTTTCTCTTGCACAAGTGATGCGAGATGTCTTAGAAACCATTAACCCCTGACCATAAATATTGGTCGCTTGTCTACCGACTGGTACAATTTATTTAGTGCTAGAGATGTGCCCGTTCGATAAAATCGTATGTCGATGAGTAGTTGCAGCGGACAGGAGAATACTCGTTTGGCGCGCGACATCCACTCACTATTTATGAATGGCCACCGCGGAAGTAGGCTTTACGAGCTATATGCTAAATTGATTGGTTTTGCTTACGAAATATGAGACTACACTAAGGGGACAACTTTTATTGCCAACTGGTAGCTCTGAATCATTCGAACATATTGCTAACACAAATTTTATTGGTTATCTGTTTTTATTTATTATCTGATTTTAATAGCAACATAATTCAATATGATGGATTATTTATGATTTTCCTATAGAAATGCTGGGAGTTGAAATAATAGTCATCAAAAGATCGAATATGTCTATTACATTAAGAATTCGAATACGCTGCCACATTTGACTGAAATTTTAAGCACCAGAAAGTGAATTTATCAGTGTGTATTTATTTTATTAGTCTATTATTACATATCAGTATATTTTCTACGCTGCATAAGGCGATTCAGTCTCCTTATGGCATTACGCTGTAATAGCAATTATTACAATCAGTACCTTCCACATGATAGTTTATTTTTTACAAAGTTACCAAATTAATATTTTTTTGTTTATCAAAAAATAAGTAGCCAAAAGTTATTAGTTACACAGTAAACAAAGGAACATGCTTTAAAAGTGAGCGTGTATTGTGGTCATTACAATGATGAGATGTGTGACAATCAACTTGAGGCCACAATGGCGTGTGCCATCATATTCTATCGAAAGCCCTTCAATAATGCAACGAGGATCGAGATAATCGACATGCACTGTTTTAACGATCCCGTCCTTATCAACCTCATCGCAATTGTTTTAAATAAATACTGCGATTTGTAGTTTGTAGGGCAGTGGTGCCAATGCTCAGTACTTTTTAGTTTAGTGGTTAATGAAGAGTTGAGCTGTTGACTTTGTAGGTAAAAAATCGAGGTAATATTTCGATAGAAATGAGATTTATGGAGCTTTAAAAACAACTTTATTAATAAATCAGAATTATTTGTATAGTTCATCTCGCACATAAGGGTTGTATAAAACTATATAGTTGTTACAACAAATTTATCTAATATGTTTACTTATATGAATTTGTGACGACTTCGTGTATGGGCTTATAGTTTTGCAAGACCTGGATATAATAATTAATATGTTCTTTCTTCTCGACTGATATTTGTTACAGTTGCCTATTCTGTAACAAACTCTCTTTGTAAGATTCTAAGAAGCCTTTACAAAAGTGCCTTAACAACGAGAGAAAGTGTTCGCTGAATACAAGCTACTGATCAGTAAAAACTCGTTCATTTTATTGAGCAGGCCATCAGTCGTTTGGGCACATACTACATCATGCAACAATGACAATAATAGTAAGTTGTTATCGATAGGAACACAATAGAAAATTATTCTGTCACGACCGCGGTATAGTTGTATACGAGTAGATGCAAATGAGAAATTCAAGATGGTATATATTTACAAACAGCTATTTATTCGTTTTAAGACTAAAGGTGAATTTTAATCTGAACTTTTGTTCACCTTAAACTTCTATTGATTTTTTTCCTAGAATTTGAATTGCATTTCAGGTTTTATTTATAAACAACAAAATCAATTACTAATATATGAAAAGCAACTGTTTACGTAGTTAGATTAAGTTTTAATAGTGCTCCATCGTTATTTTGTCACTTTTGAAATATTTAGTTCAGACTAAAAAGCATTTACGCATTTCTCGTTCACTGAAATAGTATTACAAACCTCGCTGCCTCACGCCCAAATCTTATCACTGTGATCAGCATGATATCACTTTTGCTTCTTTTATTTACGATTGCAAAGAACGATTTGTGAAGGTGTGACAGCTATTCTATGTTTGATATGTTGCCAGCCTAAAATTACGTATCTAAATTACGTCTTTATCACCTGAACAACAATTACAAATTCATTGCTCGCTAAAGCTTTTAAATGCTGTGAAAGTATTAGCAAAGTGTTTCATTTATTTAGATGTATCCGGTATAGGAAATTATGTGTTATTACTCTACCTAATAATTTGTTTTAAAACTGGATATTATATTTTAATGCTAATGAAAATTCATTTATATTTGGTATTCATTTATATGTTTTTAATTAAATTGACAAGGAAGTTTTCGTCAATAAGCGATACAATGAAATAAAGAACCACTGAGAATGTAGCCATCCTTGTGTAGGATAGGTATAATAAGGTAATCAAATCATACATATCTATTGGCTTACCCCTATAAAAGGAAACGGGTGCTGCGTATATCGTGGTTGATTAAAAAATAATTACTATATTAGGGGTAAAAAGTCATTCTATAAATAAACTCTTAATCAAAATGGTACTGAATACTTTCCAAAAAATAAACATTGCGCAAACTTACCAGTATGTACAGTATGATTTTTGATGTAGGTGTGCTGTAATGGATCGACGGCGAATTGAATAGATTAAGTAATTCATAATATGGATCACCAATTTGTATCTACTATTACAGTAATGTGCAGGTGAACGAATATATTTTATCTCTTTGTTGCTTCTAAACTTGATGCGTTCGGATATTCTGCCCATGTTATCTCATATACAGACATATTCTATGTACTTTCCATCTTATTGGTGGTATGTACCCGAGAGTATTTTTTGTGTATTGCAGATTTGCTATTGAAATCGGATTTTGTACCTTACATCTTTTTTGATAAGATTTGCAGGTCTAAATTATAAAGTCAAAGTCAAATGTTTTTATTCAGCATAAGTACATGTACAGTACATTCATTGAAAGTCAAAACATTTGCCTGACACTGATTGTCTCTAACATTGATATTCTACCGTTGGTTCGGAAGCCCTGGCTCGGAGAAGAACCAACAAGAAACTCCAGCTTTCAGGGTTTTTGCTCAGTGCCAGTTACAAAAACAAATTATAAAGAAACATAATTTTCGGAAAATTTAAGGAAAATAAAGGAGAGTTATGTTCATAACTAGTACTTACTAATATTGTTGCGCTATAGCCTTCCAAATAAGTTAAATTAAAAAGAACATTTAAGCCAATTAGTTCACGCGATAAGTACTAGTAAAAAAATCGTGTCGTCAGTAATAATTCTTACAATAATCGCCTGTATCGAATCGGCTGTTTCGAGCGGAATTCGTCACAATAATCGTTACACAATAACCCCTGAGTCCGCACGCAATCAATCTCTTTTTCGTGCGGTTTATTCAGATGACTGTGTTGTAATAGAAAAAATCGATCTAAAATAGAATTGCAGATAACAATGCCGCGCTGTACCAATTTTAATTAGGATTTGCACGCTTACGCAAGGTATGAGGTATCTTGTGTTTACGCATGTATAGTTATTAAGCTTGTCAGATGGGCCGAGCGATAGAAGATGTAGTAAGAAGGCCGGAGGGCATGGGCGCTCGCCTCTGCATTCGACACAGGTTGTGCATGTGTTTGGTTAACGGCTATTGTTGCTAGTGGCTCTGTTTATTTAAATTCAATTTATTTCAGTTTTAAGAGATTCGCGATTTACACTCATGATTAATAACTAACGGTAAAGTAAAAGAAACGTCGGGTTAATAAAGGTAACTTTATTATATAAAAACATACGCGATAAGTCCCGTTAGTTATTAATCATCAATTTATTTCGTATAATTCATTCTATGGTTCAAAGTGTAAGAGATGTTTACGAAACCAAAACTGACTAGTCTTAACTACTGTTCTAATTTGTAGTTTTTAACGCATATGATATTTGTTCTATTGGATTTTAAAGAGTTTAGTATGTAGGTTCTTATTTTTAATTAATATTAACTTGAATCAGTTAAAAATGAAATCAGATTATTATTGTTATTTTTATCCGTATAATATGTACATGTACAATATTTCTTAAGAGAACCGGGACTGGTCACTTTCATACAGACCAAGTATCTGCTCTATATTCGTACTAGTAAAAGTGCGAGGGCTTTCTTAATGCGTGCGCTGGACCAGTTTGAAACGAGATTCACTCTACTGGCATTTTGTAAGTGATTAGCACTTAGATCGTTTTCTAAGTCCAATGTAATTATAGTTTTTCATCTTTGAACTAAGATTTTGATTCAACTAAACGTATATAGGGTTCTGTATACAGGAATCAATAACGGATCAAACGTATAGTGAAAAAAATTATCTCAAACTTCATGTTTATTCTTTTACAATTCTAAAGTAACAAAAATATACGTGATTCTGAAAAGCCAAAACCTTCATCCTTTTATCCCTAATCTAACGTCCAAAAAGACAAGATCCTTTCTCTAACTACCATTTCCTTCTTACAGACTAGACCGTCACCTGATCCAAGCGCACGGTCAGCCGGCGGGCGCGTTCCATTGCGAGCTTTGTCAGCGCGCCTACAGCTCCAGAGCCTTGCTGCTACGCCATCGAGCGCTCACCCACACCGACATCAGGAAGTACCCTTGCGAGAACTGTCCCAAGGTATGTAGATATTTATGTAGTTCTGAGCATATTTAGTCTATATACTGTTACAAAGAGCACTGCAGTCTTAGACTATCTGTAAATTTTTCACGGTGGTAAATACGAGTATATTCATATTCTTTTGTTAATCAAAATACAAGCCCTGAGTTGTCTTAATCATTCGATATCATTAGCAAAAACTTCTACATATTTTTGTTTAAATACTGATGATGTTATGTCCCTTTGAATATTGAACATACCTCCCGGGTCATCTTTAACGTTGTGATCACATTAAACTAGAACATTGATGTCGGTTTCCATAAATTCCATATACCCTACTATAAAACCCTGAGTCACCTTTTACGACACGCCTCTCCTTAACCTTACACTAGCCTAACACATGAGTGAAGTAGAAGGGCGGTTACGTAGGTTCCGGCCTAATAAGACATATAACAATCAGATAGACGCTATATTGAAAAAGGTGACTTTAGGTGTACCTATAACCACCGAGAGTGTATGAGAAGATGTATGAATGTCAATGAAGCGAAAGTGTTCTGGCAGGATCGGGACAAATGGGGACCCGTGATCTCTGCCTACCCTTCTAGGGAATCAGGCGTGATGTGTATGTATGTATGTACTAGTCTAACCCGAAGCCTGTGTTGCAGGTATTTACCGATCCTTCCAACCTCCAGCGGCACATTCGCGCGCAGCACGTGGGCGCCCGCAGCCACGCCTGCCCCGAGTGCGGGAAGACCTTTGGGACCTCTTCCGGCCTCAAGCAGCACACGCACATCCACTCCAGCGTCAAGCCCTTCCAGTGCAAGGTCTGCTTCAAGGTGAGGGTCCAACTGTAGATACATATGAAGAGTATAAATGTAGGGATCATAGTGTAGCTAGTTTACCAACACGCTGTTTGCTATAAGTTTAGGTAAAACTACGTCTTAATTACAGGAAACATTCCTGACACATGTTATTTGATTTTTACTTGCAATGGAATGTAAGAGATCGCTCTATTTTGAAAATTGTTACTAAAAATAATTAGAGTTAGTATTGCATTAAGGAATAGTTAATATTTGAAAAATTGTTTCTAAGAAAATATACGAGCAGAAGATTGTTTTTTTCCAGAATTTGCTAGAGTACTTATTCCGTTTATTTTTTCATTTCAGTCGTACACCCAATTTTCGAACCTGTGCCGCCACAAGCGTATGCACGTCGCCTGCCGAGCCCTCGTCGAATGTGGCAAATGCGGCCAATCCTTCACCTCTTACGCTTCTCTTACTAAACATAAGAGATTCTGTGAGTCTGCTGCTGCCTCCGCTGCTAACACTGGTCTTCGAGGTCAGCTGCCCCAAGGATTGCCCCAGATACCGTCGTTGCCCAACGTTGGGATGAATAACCCAAACAATCCGAACCCTTTCAGCATGTACCGTCCAACGTTGCCCTTGCCTTACAATACATTTGCTCATTACCCAGCGTTGTTCTCCGCTGCAGCTGCCTGCCCACCAGAACTCCTCAACCCTCTGCTGTTCAATGTGCAAGGAGCGAGATTAGCGATGGAACATGATCTGGCAATGTCAAACGCTAATATGATGAGCAAACAACAGGATGGTAGAATATCGGCTAAGAGTGCGGACAGCTCAAACTCATTAGAAGACTTCAAACGAAACAAGTCCAGTGACATGGAGAGTAACAAAGATGAACATGAATCCCTAGACATCTCGAACCAAAAAACAGCAAAATTAGGGCCACCCTCAGTAGAGACAGTTATTCCGCAAGTACACCAATCACCAATAATGTCCGCACCAACTCCGATTATTGGCTTCAATTTTGGCCGCGATGAGATGAAACGAAAATCACCTTACAATTTCTCATTCAAATTAAACAACAACGAAGGTGATAAGCAAATTTCTCATTCTATTAGAGACATAACTAGATCTAGTAAGGATGATGATGAAGTGAACTCAATTTATTCCGACGATGCAGACAAAAAGAATGATCCTGAGCAGCCATTAGATCTGTCAGTGTCAAAAAAGCAGAGTGATAAGGAATCCGAAGCAGACATTGATGATCGGTCGTTTCGTAACTCATCCGTCAAATCCTTTTCTCCACCCGAAAGTCCTTTAGAACGAGAGAACAAGACTCCAGGGAATGATTCCATCGATGTAGATGTTGAAGTAGTCGAGTCTAAGAGAGATGAATCACCTCACATGACCTCGCCTCCGATGCATTTTCCGTTGCCCATTCACCATCACGGAAACAATCTAATGGACATGTACCGACCACGATTCCCGACATTTCACTCGGCGGCTTCTGAATCCATTTTGAATTCAGCACACTCCCCTTACGTACCAAGTCCGTTTAATTTTTTATCCCCTCTTCTCGGAACCGACGGCCCAGATAGGCAATCGGGACCATACCCAAAGTTTCGGGACCTCAACGTGGGGCCAGGAAAGATGAGAGACCGCTACGCTTGCAAGTTCTGCGGTAAAGTGTTCCCGCGCAGTGCAAACCTCACTCGTCATTTACGCACACACACGGGAGAGCAGCCTTACAAATGCAAGTACTGCGAACGATCCTTCTCTATATCTTCGAACTTGCAGCGCCACGTGAGGAACATTCACAACAAAGAACGTCCATTTAGATGTCCCTTATGCGACAGATGTTTCGGCCAGCAGACCAACTTAGATCGGCATCTCAAGAAACACGAGGCTGAAGGGGGAGATTCGCCAAGTTCAGTGGACACGGAGCGTGAGGATGCCTGCTTTGACGATATTAGGTCTTTTATGGGGAAGGTGACGTGTTCGCCCAGTGCAGGCACTCCTCCGGCGACGTCCCCTCACACGCCGCAGAGCATGCATTCGTCGCACCCGCAGCTGAGGCCCTCCGCCCTCGCGGTGTCCACGTAGCCGCTGGAGTTCGGCCTCACGCTTCCTCCAGTGCACGCCATCTGGCGGAAAATGTACTTACAATAATTCAGTGTTGCTCTACTTATAATTGGTAATAATGACATAATTTAAATGGAACTTGTATTTAATCTCTGTTTAGAACTAGGATCAAATTCTGTAGATCGATTCTTATTTTTCTATATTATAACTTATGGTTAAGAGTTGCACGCGTTTGCAATCATCTGTTTCGTTCCTATTCTGTGGTATTGTAATGTAGTTTCAATATTAGGTGTAAGTGTAGAGTACCCGCCACATAAGGTGGCAGTTGGAGGCGTCGCCACAGTCGCGTAATCCAGTGTTGCCAGTAAACACGCCAAAACTAGCACTCACTGTGCCATACGGCTCGATACATTATATTGAGGTTTCATTTGTAACGATCTTTGGTTGCAGAGCTATAAACTCAAATAAAACAAATTAATATACCAAAGTCAAAATAATTTTATCATAAGCTCTCTTTGAAAGTTATTTTATTCTAAGTACAAATTAAAAAACTATATATTGACAAAAGGAATATATATATAAGTGAAGTGGAAGGGCGGTTACGTAGGGGCCGGCCTAATAAGACATATATGTAACAGTCAGATAGACGCTATATTGAAAAAAGGTGACGTTAGGAGTATATAACCGCCGAGAGTGTATTAGAGAATGTTTGTCAATGAAGCGAAAGTGGTCTGTCAGGATCGGGACAAATGGGGATCCGTGATCTCTGCCTACCCCTCTACAGGGAATCAGGCGTGATGTGTATGTATGTATGTAAAAAAACTATTTCAAACATGGCACTGAGCATTGTCTTTACATATTTTTACCGAGGTTAGTTCACCAACCATTTCGGCTGCTCAAGATGCCACGTCATGAAGACCACGACCGCTCTGATAAGAGCGTAACGATTGAGAAGAAGAAGTTCAGCGGAGACCCTTGGAGAAGAACTAACAAGAAACTCCAGAAATCAATTTATTATAATCACCCTTAACAAACATAAAAATTACAAAGAGTGGGCAAAAAACACAACGCTGGTAATACTAAATTTACCTTTCATACAAAATAACACGCAATGGCGGAAACGTCAAATTTAGTTCCAAGTTTGGCTACTGCCACCTTATGTGGCGGGTACTCTACATAGATTTTATGATTGCATATCTTTGACACGTTTGACAATGTATAGGTACATCATTTATGAATTTGATTAATCAGATTACCATCTAACTGCGTTACGATAAATTAATTAGTCAAAATTACCAAAGTAAATTATAAGTTATTGGAAATTATGTCAATTAAATTTATGTTCAATCAATTCTTTAAATTCTTATTTAGGTATATTTTTCTAATAATTTAATTCATGTTTTATTATGGATTTTATGACTTTCATATTCGAGAACCATGCTTATGTAAGGGAAATTGAATGTACTTTAGAAATAAAATCAATAATGTATTTTAGTTTTTGTAAACTTTGAAGGTAATTATCTAACATCAGTTTTGTTATTATTAAGATAAGTATAGAAGAAAACTACAGTAAGGTTTCTGAATGCGATAAAATAAAAGTAATTGTTCATATCAAATCACGATTTAGGCAGTATTGTAGATAAGTATTTCCCTAACTGTAAGTTAATGTATATTAAACGTTTGTTAAGTTAACACGTGACTTAAGGACGTATGCTTCAATTGATTGTTATAAGGCGATTCTAGATCCAAATTATACTAGTGGTATTTCAACTATTATATATATTTATTATTATATATTACTATTATATATTATTTATTTGCTTCATTATACAGTTAGTGCAAACCAAATTTATGATTCGAGACACATGTGTTAAATTTTAAATCACAAATTGTTGTTATGTAATTTAATAATTGCAACTGATATTAAACTATCTCAAATGAAATACGACGCCTTTTTTATTATTTTTAACACAAATCTAGTCATAGTAATAATGACTTACTTATATCCCATCCATTTTCTGTTCCCTTCCAAATATAACAAAGTTCGTAGTGTTATGGATTCACTGATATCCATATCTTGAGAAGCAGTAGCTTACAAAGCCAAATTTAAGTAGAACAGAATATCACCCTGTGTAATGATATTACCTAAACGCTTTGCGGCAGATCTTCTCAGCATGACACAAGAAACGACTAGTAGTAATTAGAGTAATCATAATCGATAAGCCGTAGGTTTTTCACATCATCACAAATATTGCACATACATGAAATCACAACCTTAATTTATGCATTTAAAGCAACAACAGAGCAGTCAGAAATCTTTTTTTAGATCCGACAGGGTTAAAAAGGGATTTCAAATAGCCCTTCATTCAATACAAACCCTATTTTACAACACAAGCCCTATCATACAATTCAAAATTCAATGCCTTTTCAAATCCGAATAGATTCTCAATAGCACTATAATTGTTCTATACAAGCCCTATTATACTATTCAATGGCTACCATTATACCTATTACTCTCAATTCCGTCACTCGTACAGCCTCCGGTGGCTAGTGATAAGGCTTTATCAGTGAAAGCAAGGACGCAACAAGGACGTTTGTTTAAAATTGCACTCATTAGCTCTGAGGCCGCTGCGATTGCTCTTGGGAGCCTATTGATAGCGTAGGGTTGGCAACCACTCAATGTTACTTAATGTGGAATGGGGAGTAGATTTATGGTGACAGGATTGAATATTGGAGAATAAGTTTTAGGATCTTGTGTGGTTATGGTGTACAAAATCATTTCCGTAGTATTTATTTTATCGAAACTCTTTTTTACAGAATATAATACTCTGGGTAAGGATCTGATAAAGTGTTATTTTAAAACTAAAACCATGCTTATTTTATTTAAATATGAAGCTTATTTAGTTGAATTTGATTAAAGAATTGTAATAAGATTCTTTGTAGGTTATACACAAAAATATAAAAACAAAGGAAATTGTCTTTGCCATTTTGACAAATGGAAATTGCATAACGAAAAGAGGTGAATGTAATAAACTGTGTAAGAACTAGTAACATGTCACTAATTTTCTATGAACACAGATATGAGAATACTGGTCTATGCATAATCCATGTTAATGTGATTATGTTTTCAATAGTTTAACAAAACGGTGACAGACGATACAAAATCAAATTTTAAATGTATGTCGCAATTCAAAACGTGTTCACGTCCGTTTACCCTTCCGGGAAAGAGGTTTTGGTTTCCATATCCGCAATCACGGACGTAGTGATTCTATGTCCACCTCGAACCCTCGCGTTAACCAGATAGTCAGTACTCAATGTGAGGTGGTAAGCCATGTCACCTTTTACAAGCACTATCTAACTATTACCTGTTTGTGGAACATGTAAATTTCCTTACAATGTTTTCCCTAACCGAAACATGTACAACAAAAAACAACAATAGCGCAGTATTTAATGAAGTAAACGGTGCCAACCCTGACTGACTCGATCAAGCCCTAGGTACAGGCTGCAGAATAGGGCTTGATTAAGCGGAGTCCACTGCGACACGCCTCAGTGTCTGCTTACCCATACAAACCTTCAAGGATATCTTTATTGTTGGTTTATTTAAGCAACAGTTTAATGAGGCTTACTTGTGTTGTATTTCAAATGTCAGGTTAGGATATTCGGTACTGGTTAAGGAGTGATTGACACTAGTAATTGTATTAAAAATCTATTATATTTTTATCTATGTATTTATAAATATTAGGCAATTAGGAGTTTAGGATAAATAAAAACTATGTACATATAAAGAAAGAAAACACTTTATGCACCGCACTAAATAACATTGACACAAACATTAAACATCAAGAATGAAAAGATTTGATCCAGTGGAAAGGTGCTGCCTCAGTATACGATGCAGCTAGGCTGCATCACTGGTGCTCCGGCAGTATATACAGTTTGCAGTATACAAATATCATATTTAAGTTTATACTTTTAGGGTGGACAGAACGTCTGATATATACATATAATATAACTTCGTTTACATTTAACAAAAATGTTGACATCGAGACGTAATTGAAAAAATATACTATATCGGTAGGTATTTGTTCTAACAACTGCTCTTATGCATATGTTTAAACAGTACATTTAAACGTATTTGATTAGCAAGTTAAGCACTTCACGCGACCTGCGTTAGTTTCGAAATCACATGCAATTTGGAATCAATAAAGATTGTTCTACGCCCATACTTTCTATTGGCAATCTGAATCTCGTGCCTAAATTAATACTAAGTACATTACAAGCATATATTAAGTACACAATTACTAGACGAGTAGTTTTTTTGCCTTATTAAGAACAAAGTGTCGATTATCACTTATCGATGGGCGAATAGCATTGAAATGTGCTTGTTAAGTGTGATTACAAATGAACAATTGTGTAGGCCTCATGTGTTTAAATAATGATGTCGATTACATACATACACACTTATTTCCATTAGTCGCTAAAGGGTTAACAGAATATAAAATTCTTAAGAAGTTATGTTGGGGACAAAAATGTATGTAGCAATAAAAGCCTATTGCCTGAAAATGCCAAAAATTCTCATCTATATCTATATGAAATCACGCGAAAAAAAAAAGAATACAGAATTCTATTAAAGTAAATTCTAGTAAAGAATCAAATTTTAACAATCGATGCTTCAGCTGCCTTTAACATGTTAATTGTGAAACATACAAATTAAACTAAACATTGCGCAATTGTAAAGAAAACTTTTACATATGTTTGCTCATTAAAGTTGTTGATTGTGAGAATAAATGATTGCAATTTGTTCCCAGTGCAAGTTGGTCGAGTTGGCCCCGCCTTCATCACTTTTTTGACCCAAACTCGAGCTTTAATAAACTTGTAACTCATTTATAACTTTCAGACGCCAGTGTTCGAAATACTGTGTCAGTTTTTGTACAAGTTTAATGATACAAAGGTTGAAAGTTTGCATACAAGTCGTTTCACATTTAAGACTGACGTTATTGAAGGATAATTGAACTCAATGTCTTTATTGGATACTTTTTGCGCGTGAAATACAATGGATCTAGTCAGTTAAACACCATTCAATGACATTAAACATATACAATATACATTCAAGCCTCTACGTTTCTAAAGGGATAGACAGAGACTATCGATCGCCACCGGGAATGATCCTGAGAAATCTTGCTTCACGCACACCCATTAACCTTCTCATACATGCTCTTCTGTTCTTCACGCTACGTAGGGGGGTGCTCTTGAGAAGAATGTTTCCCATTTGATCTGTATATTAAATATTGTTAATAATAATGAAAATTTGTAAAAAAAAATGGGATTAACAACCATCGCGATGCGTGCAACGAAAAATAGTAGCTACATTTGTCAAGATGCATTAATAGTTATTTTTACATGTTCCACATTCAACCATTTTCCAATTACACATCAGGGAGTGTCGTTGGCTTCTTTCGTTGACTCCACTTTCTTTATTGTGTTCATAAATCTTCGCCGTCGTGAGGACTTCATTACCTATCACGGGACAAGTTTTTCAATTGGCCTTGCGAACGGGAACTCGAAACATCTTAATGCCGATCAAAGTATGACAAAACGTCAAGAGATTGATTCGCCAGTAATGTAATTAGGGTTTCTCATGAAGAATGAACCCGGGACTCGTTAGTGTCGCCGATGTCACTTCGTCCCTGTGTGATTTATCTTTTACCGAACATAATGGCCTTCATTAAAGAATACCAAGGATTCGAACTTAATCAAAATTGTCATCTCGATTCGGTTTTTTGGTGGGCGAGTGAATTTCATGTAAGCGTGGTTTAATTACTGCTTCTGGCCTGGACTGCGGTGCTCTACTGAAATATGCCATTGTCCTTAGGTTGATTGCCATTTCTTTAGGCATATTTTGAGACTACCTTTTTGCCTGTAACTTTAGGTCGTCATTGCCAACCTTATAAAGGAACTTCACTCTGATTCAGTTCGGATAAGGTTTCATGTTACAATGTGTGAATTCTGTGATTCTAACGGTCGCATGCCTATGTTATCAGGGAGTGGATGTGCAAGTGGATTAGTGAAAAACTATGGAAAATTGGAAGTCTACGCTGAGGAACAAGATCTTCAAGAAACCTACCAATCTTTTGGGATTGATTATCTATTAAATAGGTTTGTAGGGATCGATAATAATAAGGAATTATTTTTTAATGGATAATAGAAATGACGTTTATTTAGTGCAAAGTTTTTTGATGTGGAATACTTATACTATTTTTACTGTAATTTTAGGGATGGGCAAGAGCGTCGTTAAGCTTTAACTAAGTTTACAGCTCTAAAAGTATGTCACCTAAATACGTCCCTTATAAACGCTTTTATCCTTACAATTTATTAGGTATTAGTAAAACACATAGTCCTACGCATATCCAAATTTATGATCCAGATAAATAACAATATCCGCTTCAATTAAGTCCGAGTGCGAATGAATCAGATTATTTAACGTCGCGGATGTGATCTAGAGGCAAGGACAATTTGTTAATAGGTTTTCTACAAGTGTTACATTATTAATAAACAGGCACACTGCTACAGCGAATAGGTATAAACGCCTTTCATTTGCTGCTAATAGACAATATATAGATACATGTTATATGGCGTTGTATCCGTCATGTTAATTGTGAGTTGCTAAGCGGATAACCGGACTGGAATTAATTGAACTTAGTGGTAATGGTATCTTTTTTAGTATATTTAAATGGATGGTTAGTTTAATAAATGTTTGAATATAAAAATTTTAAATATAATTGCACTATGATCCAATAGATTTAAATTAATTTTAGATTCCCAAATTTCAAATATTATCGACCTACACATTACGTCGGTTTCCATACAGATAGTTAGCCAGAGATCATGGATACGATAATACTTTAAATTTTATTAGTAAAAATATAACAGGCTACAAAACTTACATACGTACTTATATTCACGCCTTTACATCGTCAAAGGTATACGCAGAGACTTGATCGTCACCTGGAACGATCCTGACAAATCTCTCTAACTTCCACTAAAATTAGCCTTCTAATACAACTACAAAACTTTGGTAGACATTATATAAGTCCAGTTTTAGGTAAAAGTAAAATTTAATTAAATCGTAACTAGACTACACGACTGTGTAATCTACAGCATTCGTGTTACTATCGATTTTCCGTGGCATCGATACTGCACATTGGCACGCACAACTCTAGTAGCACGAGCATAGTTTAGTGTCGTAATTTGGCACGCGAACCAACCGATATAGTGTTAGGTTTAAGCTATATTTGGACTAAACACAATACTAATCTTCTTGGTTTATATAAGTGTTGGAGAAGTTGGGGCTATAATTCATTTTACATAGAGTTGACTAATTTGAATACGGTTTGGTTTTATCTTATGACTGGACAACTAAGGATCTTAGGTTGATTACATCCAGTTAATTTAGACTTTAATCAAAAGTGAGTGCGTATTATCGCCGTTAATAATTAAGTTTACTAACTTTAATAATATTCGACGTATCTTATACAATTCCAAAACCGTATCAACCGAGACATCGAAAGGCTTTTCCATCTAATAACTAACCTGCAACTTACCCAGTCAGTCGCCCGATACATCGGTTAGCAATAATTTCCCTTGTAAATAAGCTGTTTATCGTGGGGAAACCGTATAAAATACACTCGATATCATTATTCCTCGATAACAATAAGACGTTTCGAATGCCGCGGTTATAGAAATGTCGAATACGAGAGCGGATTGTAATTTTAAACGGGCAGGGCTGTAACTCTGTGAGGCTATTGGCTCAACCGGTGCACTGTCACTGTTTTGTCCCAAGTTTATTGCGCATTAGCGTAAGCTACTTGCTCTGGCGGCAGTATTTCGAGGAGCACTTCGGGATATCTCTGTGAGATATTTAGGCCAGAATGATTTCAATCAATTGAGTTGATAAGTTAAAGTCGGAGCTAGGTTAGGTGAATTTTGCAGGTACTCAGTGTTGAGATAGAAAGAGAATTTGAGTTATGCCTTTACTGTAGTTTATTGTCAATGTCGAGTGGGTAACTTCATAGTCCATACTATGATTGAGATATATGTAAGATCATCCTAATATACATAACTCAACTGTCCTATGATTCATATCTTTACAGTAAATTATTGTGATATGGCTACAGACATGTATTTCAAATATGTTGTATTTTGTGCATTATATGTATTTTGTATAATTACGTGAAATGCACAACAGAATAATCAGAAATTCCCTAGCAAAACTAAAATTTCCTTTGCCGCGCACTTTAGTTCGAACGTAAATCTTTTATTCAGTCATTGCTAAGGAAGTAATCAACTGTTATCTACGATCTTCATTTGTCAAGAAAGAACAGATTGCTAGGCTAGTAACTCCAAGTTATAAGCCGGTGCGTTGATTTATTTATAGCCCTTTTCATTTTGTAATTACAAATATAATACCAGGTTTATGTAACGTCTCTTTTATACGACAATAAACCGAGGAATAGCTTGGTCGGTGTTTATATTTAAACTAGTGAAACTTCTCTGCGTTCACTAAAACATTAAGAATGTAAAGTAGTTTAGTTATAAGAAGAAGTGGCTCAATTAAACCGCCTCAAAGCATGTGGATGTCACCTTTTGCGAAGTAACATCATGAGTTCTTGGAATCTAGTCGGCGACTATGTCTGCTATGGGCTGATGTCTCAACGGCATTTCTGTGTAATTGACATATTTGAGGCACATTTTCATTACTTTTCGTTTCACCTAAGAGGTAATTAGTTTCAATGACACTTTATAAATGCGTTGAGCGTAGTCGTGATAAAAGTTCTCCGAGGATGAGCTTTTTCTACTGTTGAAGCGGTATTAAGGAAGCGTTCACTTACCCACTAGGTGTAAGGTAACTCTATACGTGAAGAGTTATCACATTTACAAAAATGATTCTCATTCTTCGATGTTACAGGAGATGATCTCGGGTTTTAGGAATTTTAATGTATTATGATGTAATTATCCAACGTCGAATATTGAATTTTATCCTCAACTTGTATGTTACTTGATTTGAGGGATAAATGCCACATTACAAAACATTCTATATTAAAAATAATATATTTTTATATACTTATGTTATATGATATATAAAAATATTGCCAGCAGAGTTTTTGTTTCATTCCATCTAGGATTATTTACTAAACAACTTTGTATTCCTATAATTATGTTGCGGCGCAAAAAACTCGCGTTTGATTACAAACGATCGTTATCTACGGATAAGGTGACGCTGCGAGATGACTTAAGATCCCGCTGCCACAAAAGGCCCTTCATGCATATTTCATGGAAACACTAACACGATCTCTCCCATACATGATAGGCAAGATGTGTCAAATTGAAATATATGATAGCTGCACAGAAGTGACATTTTACAACCATTGTCCCTTATGCAATGGCGGTGACTAAAACAGGACTTGTGTTTGACTATAATCTGCGTTAAGATGGCAATAAATAATAATTACTGACGGATAAGTAGACGTGAACTGATTTATGCATGAGCTGATGAACAAATTTGGAAACAGGAATGGTCGTCGGCTTGCGGACTTTGCTTTGTTACTCCCAGCGCTTGAACTTCGTAATTGGGTGTTTATTGTGTTGACGAAACATGATGAAACCACCTAGCTTGGATACGGCATTATCGTACTTTACTCAGTTTGTAAGAAAGTTACTATTGTTTACAAATAGGCTTTCTTTTTTGGGATATAGTAGTGTAAATAATTTTGTGGATGTTATGAAGAGTTCACTTACACAAGAAGTATTTTTTATTTAAAAAGTACATTATTATTATGATATTAATCGTAAAACTCTATATACACTGCTGAGTCTGGTTTTCACCTCGTAGCTTTTAATTTAATGCTCTGAAATTCGACGATTAGTAGCAACATCTCTGTCACAATTGTGCAAGCAGAATTGTATTACGTGTGTGTAAACACTAGTAATTTAAATGACAAACACTATCGCACAATGCAACTGAAGAGTCAAATGAACCCATCCGCGCCCACACCGCTTCATAATGGGCAGAGGGAAGCATTCAAATAAACCAATTAAGCATTACACCGCTTCAAAAATGAGTCACTATAATTTCAAATTCAAATTGGAATTAGAATATGCAAATGGCGTAATTGCGTCGCGTCGTCTAGGCGTAGGTATTGCGCTTGCAGCCGATGCAGCCCGTGGGTGGATTGGCACTTTTTATCATAAATGTCGATCACATTTCCTAGATTAACATCTGTCTTCTAATCTAACAGGAATAGAATAATTTTAATTTGATAAAGTTGTTGCGAATGTGTTGGAAAGTTTTACTTGAGATTAGTTGAAAGTTGTGTTAGAGTTTATACGTGGAACATGGTGATGGGTTAAATTTAAATATATTATTTGTGTCTTTGTCCATTTACCAAGTTATGATTTCAAAGTCCAGTGTCTGAATACATATCACTTGCATAGTTTTATAATGAGCTCTATCTCCTGAATAGCTAAATTAACATTTATGAAAACCACTTAGTTCCCAAATGGAAGGATGCACACGTATACCTATAGCTGTTTTACAAGAGACTGAAAACAGCTAACCTGTGACATGAAGCATAAGTATATATTTATTTCATATAATCCAATACCTTACTGCATCACTATATCTTTCATCCAACTTTGACATATTATACCGTTTCCATAACTGGCACGATACCCCGATACACCCGATTTTGTCACCATGCAAAATGAAGTGCTGTGTAGATTCAGATAGGCTGTCCAGGAGGCAAATGTCCGCAGACCTTGTGGCTTGTCAAGGGTCACATTATTGTAGCTTAGTTCTTGTTGCGTAGCTTTTGGGGTTGTCTAGTGTTACCCTCGAGGTGCCGGCAGGGACAATAGGCTCCGCAGGTGTGCGGTATCGGCGCAACGGCGAGCGATATTTCACAGCGGCCAGTCGGCTATCGGCTGTCAGATCGAACAAGTGTTCCACCCGTGCTGCAACCCATTTAAATATCAAGCTTGAGGGACTAAGACACAGAAGCCAAGACATACAATAGTATCAAACTTATAATGTTCAGACTTTGGAAAGAGATGATCAAGGGACTGGAGGTTTCGTGAGACTATAGGATAAATAATTATTAACGGGACTTATCGCGTAAGTTTATATATAACGTAGCCGAAACGTCGGGTTAATAAAAGGTAATTTTATATTAACTTACGCGATAAGTCCCGTTAATAATTATTAATCATGAGTATAAATCACGAATCTCTTAAAATTATAACTATAGGATAACTCCAGAAAAAAGTGCCCGAAATACATCGTTAACCGAATCATGGGTTACATGGGATGAAAAGTGTTAAGAAACTCACTTTTTGTATCCCTTCGAAGACTAAATATTTGAGTTGATAAGTCCAAGTTTTTAAATACTAATTATTTCGACCTTCGAAATTAGAACCTTTTGTACCTAATAACCAATAGATGCTTTTGTTTCTTCACAGTCATCCAGTTGAGTGTGATTGGTGACTGGCAAGATACTTTGATGCTAGCAAGAAACTGGAAAATAAAAAAATCTTCTAAATGCATTCAGTACGTCCAACACTGATGAAAATGTACACGCGTTATATTATGGCACCTGAATATTATTTTATACACGTATTTTACGTAAATCTACATAATGTATTTATTAAATTCTGTCTGTAAAATGCATACATTTCCGTTATCCTTCACGATTGTATATTCTGAAAGGATAGATAACACCTCGTAGTAAAAAAGGCTTATGTTTAAACGCCTACCAAAAAATACTGTTTAGCACACCAAAATAATACAGTTCCAATCCAAACCTAACCTGTGCTATATTTTGGTGTACATTTCTTCCTTTTTGATTAGTTTTTAATTATTTTCCGTAGACAAACAGTCCAATACATACCTCTTCAGGACGTGAAAAGTATGCTAACAACCTATTATTCTGGTCATGTCGAAGGATGCGACTAAAAGACTTTCAATGGAATTTATTGGATTATGAGCCTAGAACCTGTCACCATATAAATGCCATTACATATCCAATATGTATGACTAAAGATGACCGAGGTGTTTCTCTCATTTCGTGTCTTGATCTCCTTCCGTAAGGTATTAAATGATGTTAAAGTACATACGGTATGTCTAGGTACTTAATTGAGTCTTTGTTTCGGAGTTTCCTGTTGGTTCTTCTCCGAGCCAGGGCTTCCGAACCAACGGTAGAATTTTAATTTTAAGAGTCAACGAAAGACAAATCTATCGACTTTTAATGAATGTACTATTCTTGTACTTATATTGATTAAAACATTTCAATTTGTGTTTAGTTGTTGTGAACCCCTATAACAACAACTAATAAAAACAGGCATTACATTTGAGCGCTCCAAATCATTTCTGTTTTTACTCAACTTTGTTATAATCAACTGTCAATAATTCCTGAAAGGCTCCCTCTTCCTTACATGACAACAGTCGAGATAATCTTCGTGCAGGTACGCGGGTTCAAGATAGTGTAACCGTTGCTTTAGATACTAGTGATGTATTTGATTGATGGTGTGCATTAATTCGTGTTGCTTGGCTACTGCTTGATTATGTCACAAATACCTAAGGGATTACGCGGGCGTGGTTCTAGAGTGCACAGGCTCATGTTTATGAATTTATGATGATTAAAATCAATTGCTCTCCGAGATTTATGTCAACAAACTGCAGTGGTGTGACCGCAGAAATCTTTGTCCAGCATCCGTATTAGGACACTAATGGCTTATTTCTAAGTTATTATTTATTGCGTACACAGTTGGATGAATGAGTCTCCTATGAATCAGGTTGTATGGGAAATGAAGGACTTTAAATGACTTTGGCTTAGTCCTAGAATAAAATCAATTTAAAATAACTTAAATTCATTGAATTATTTATTGAAATTAACCATGACTCAATATTATGATATTGATTAAGTTATTTACTCCATAGTTAAGGTCAGTAATAAAATTCAAATACTAACGTAAATATACATGTATGTACGTATTAAAATGCAATGTACATAAAGACTGTTTATACAATTTGACATAATCCTATCTTATATTAATATAGCTGGTATACCTTGATCTATAAAAAACTGAATATACCGATATATTTCAGAAAATTAGATTTTTTATACTACAAATTGGATCAATGCTACACATAAAAACATAGATTTTATTCTACCAGATATAGATTCAATTCTTCAGTATTTATAATATATTATGATATATCGAGATATAGATTCAAGTCTTCAGTATGGATAGACTATTTATAAGTATATTCAACAGAAGTTTCAACACTATAAAAAACAGAATATTTCCTTGATTCCCTGAACAGTTGTTGAAGACCTAACGGGCTATGCAATGTAACTGATACTAGTAAACAATTAATAAAATGTGAGAAATAGTTGACATATCGATACTCCGGTGTACGATCATCGAATAAATTATCACACGCTCAAGCCACTCTCTGACCAGTCATATGGACTCGTTCGTGAGAAAAGTGTGCATTAAAAAAGCAATGCTCAGATAAATTATTTATTAATCGATTCAATAGAAAACTTGTTTACAACAGATGCTATTAAATAGTTGACGTTTACGTGCCAGCGAGCGGAAGCTGCGAAATATCATCTGTCCTTTTATTGCTCGAACGGATGGGTGTATTACAGTACTAAATTTAGGTAAAGTTTAGAGAAACGTTACAATTATGTTTATTGAGCTTTAACTCTAATATCTCATAAGTATTTGCTGCTACTAAATACTTATAAATTTTAAGGCACTTTCATTTATATTAAATAAAGTTTAGAGAAACGTTACAATTATATTTATTGAGCTTTAACTCTAATGTTTCATGAGTATTTGCTACTAGACACTCATAAATTTTAAGACACTTTCAGTAAATTACTATAATAATTTACTAAAGCTTTTAATAGGATTGTCGATATAAACATACAAGATACTAGCCAATAATGATTGGACTGTTTGAAATTCCCATTTTAATAATAAGTGATAATTTAAGACTAAACATATTTAAGCATATATTTTATGACCTTAGAAAATATTGTATCGCTTAACCTATTAAACCATTTCTATATCACATTCATTAATATATTAGCACACTACTAAAGACAATATTTTATTGTTCAACTTAATAAACTAGTGCTATATTCGTTTAAAGATCTTACCAAATTATTCAATGAACCTCCCAAACCTCACCAGTTAAGCCTTGATGAATCAGTAGCAAGATAAATTTATGCCGCCGACTTCGACTGCGGTTAATCCTCTACAAATGAAGACATCTGAGAGGCATTGCGCTAACATCTCAATAGGGTTCCTTTGTGAGCATGCGGAGGCTCCTCCTTATAAGTACGTGGTGAAGTATGACCCCTGTCGCGCAACGTTAGCCTCCTGCTATAACCTCGGTGTGTTCCCTTAGAATCAAGTTTTGATTGAAACTCTTTAGCAGTATAGCATGGAATAAATAGGAAACAACTGTGTATAGATTAGATGTTGTACAGAGTCTTGAAAACGGTGAAATATTTATTTAACTTATTATATTAGGGGATGACTAAGAAATTAATATTTTCGTTTTGTTTACAGGTGAATTATTCCAGGTTTACTACAGTTTATAAATCGAACGTGGTGTTTAATATTATGTCAGCCAGTTAAAATATTATTCTCTAATTCTGTCCACCATTTCAACAATAATAATCATATATATTTCGTAGAGCACAAACATCTATATAATTGTAACCATGCAATAGGAAGAGCCCATATGTCCTGTCCATGTAATATAGTCGCCTTCCATTTAAGGTACGGTTATAGGCCTATGGCAGAGACAAAAGTGTAATTGTAGTGGTCCCACAGGACTCCTGCCGCCCTTTGAACCATAACAAAGCATTATGATGAGATAAGCTACGTGGCTTATGTTGCAGTTGATAGTGTAAGTATTGCTTACTATGCATGGCTTCTTTTTATATGAAACATAAGATACATAGCGTAGATATAAGAATGTAAATTTTTGGACACATTTATACTTTTGGTATTTGTTTTGGCCTAAAGAGACATTACACTTATTTCATATACATCAGCGCCACATTATAATAACAATCATCACATTTTTGTAATAACTATCTGTACATTTACTGAGCATATGGATATGTATCAATCATTATCTAATATAAAATCTTAGTGTTCGGCGTAATTTGGTCGTGGGGGGCTTGACTCTGTATCAGTGGAAACAAGTGGCTTTCCCCCAAGGGTTAGGTAATCGTCGTGGCAGTGTTTGTTTTAGTAACTTTTGGTGTATTTTATTATTTTTGTAATTATGTTCAAATGGGGTTAACTTAAGCATCCCTTATCCAACACAACGGTAAGTAATATACATCAAAACACATCATTCAATTTTATATTATTTGAAACCTAACCCAAGAGCAATTAAGAGTGAATTTCTCAATTATTTCTCCATTATTTATTGCAATAGAAACGCGCCAATAAAGGCATGCCATTTATAAATAAATCCAGCAGCACGCAACAGTCGCAGCGTGAGCCGAGAGTGGATAATCGCCTTTATGTAATCACCCTAAAACTATTCCAAAGCATAGTTATGATCCAAATATATCAATGTAAGATAGACTTTTGATATAAAGAAGCTTTTTTATTGAATATATATAAAATATAATCTTAAATATTTTAATTTAAGTTTCATATTCGTCTTATTATAGTTTTTAGGATAAAAAAAGAATTGTGTGGCCTGTTGCAAATAGTTATTAGTCAATCTTTTTTAAAGATATCGGCTACGCCGGGTCGTATACCAGAAGTAGAAGTTCGAAGTATATGTTTTGGTGATGATCTAAAATACATACATGAGCAAATAATATGAATATGTTTTCTTCTTTCAATACCCCGCCACCGCATCAGCTGCGATACGAAAAACACTTTTAATTTAAACATACGTGCTTTCGGAAAGCACTACACAATATATTATATCCATTCATTTATTTGTATACATAAAGCACATTTCAGGGAATCAGTGAAATATTGTTTAACCAAATAAAAAGTTATGTAAGAATAATAAAAAAATTCTTTTAGTTACCTATAGGTAAACCTTTGCATTCCGACCGTCAAGCCCTGCGATATCTTGTTACCCACAATAGATTACCCCATTGGCACCGTAATGGAGACTTATATAAGAGCAGTGCTGGCCACAACAATGCTGATATCCCGCGGTGATCATCCGTTATCTTGGCAAAGGCGATAAATAAGAGTGCAACCGTTCGCAGCTTCTCGTAAACGACTTCCTCAGAAAAACAAATCATTTTATTTTGACTTTTGTTGGTTGGCAAACACCTTTTTGATTTCGTGCCTATTGTTTCTTATATTTTATTGCGATTTTCTGAATCTAAGATCACTTTTAAAGTATCTAATAACTGTATTTTTAGATTAATATGAGTAAAATAAAAATTAAAGTACTTGTAGGTGTGGTATGGAGATATAATTATTTCAAATATTGTGAATCAATGAATTCATAATTAAAATGATAGTAAAACAGTTATCCATTTATATTTCAACAACCGTTTTACCCCAGTGCTTGGAACTCGACGTTAATTTTCTTTATTTTACTCACTGTTACCTTTTTACCCGTTTATTTTTCTTCTTCGTCACCTAATCTACAGAAAAGCATGTATGAGAAGTTTAATTGTTGCAAGTTAACCAAGGCAGATTCCTCAGGACCGTTCTAGATAGCGATCGATTGTCACTGCCCATCCCATTGCAGACCTAGCGGCGTGAATAATATAATAACATATGACCTAATCGCATGTTCTACCATATTCCCGTACTCAGCGGCATCTAATAAAGAAGTAGACCAAAGTGGTAGCTGCCAGGAACCGCAGGCGCTGCGTGGAGCCCTCCAATAAGGAGTTGCTAATCTACAGCGCATGCCTCCCTCCTACCGTTACCGCGCATGAATTTCGATAGCGGTAGTTGTTAGTGAAATTGTAGGGTGACTATGAGTTTGGTGTTTTAGAGGACGTTTATTTGTGGGTGAGGTGAGGTGAGGTGGGAAAACTATCGTGCGTAATATACCATCAAGATAGATAATAGTCAATAATTTATGGGTAAGATTAGATAAATAAACATGCATACGCTTCTGGATAGCTAAGAGTCAGTATCATTTTGTATATTGACATCATATGAATTAGAGGCTATGAGTGGCCCAAGATTTTTGTAGACACGAAACATTAACTTAAATCTCTGACTGCAGTTAAAGGATAATGTATGTTAAATGTGTTATATAGTATTTACTATTGATTTATTTAACTTAGAATTACTTTTAACATTAAAATAATTTAAAGGATTTACTTCTTGTTACAAACTTATAACAACAAAATGGTTCCAACGCAGCTAGTTGAGATTATAGTAAAATGTTCGTTATGCAATAATAGGATGGTCACTCTACATCATGCACTTCTCGCTTTACTCCTTTGTGATAATTATTACATTTAAGCCTATCAATTAAAAGCTTCATGGCTAGAGGCTTCCCTTTTTGGAAAATGTATTACTCATGGGAGAACATTAGGAATGTATCTTTGTAATATATTAAAGGTTTGTACTCGAGTATAGCTTGATATGTAAGTATTATTATAAAAGCTAAATATGTATTATTGGGATTAATTTAACTAAGTTTCTGATCGAAGTGATTTTAGTTTAAGGACTTTATTAGATGTAATATGGCCCCTAAGTATGAAGGTTTGCTAGGAAAACTAAACATCTCTATATACAGGTAAAAACCGTATATGTTGACTTCCATCACTTACAATTTTGACTGAGCTGAGCTTAGAAAATTCCGGTAGTGATAATTTTTCCCAAATCCCAGATCAGCACAGGCGTACTTCCTTGCGTTGAAGCATTAATTACATGACCCTAAAGTGAACTATTGTAACTCATCTTCTATCCGCAGCATCGTTATATCATAGACCTGTTCCTCTGAAGATGAATGGTTGTTTTGCAAATTAAACACTTCTCAAGATTGATGGGGACGCAGCAGATCCTTAAGGCTTATAAATCATAACCTTAAGTTGGTTACTCAGAAAGTTCACTTCAACCCAAGCTGTGACCTGAAATGTGTACCTACAAAATGCTACATATTACACTCAAATCTTTCGATCTGTATAGTATGGTAAGAAGATACAAATTCTTTTCGGTACCCTATATTGGTTACATTCTTTGGTTACGTGGTTAAGTTTCCATTGCTCAATAAATTTCATTTACTCAAGTCTCTTAGTCTTCTGCAAAATTAGAAGAAAAAAGCTGCTAAATAGAATTCTCTCTTCTCTTTCATTTGGCATCATATAGGATGGAACTGTTCTGAATTCAAGTCTAAAAACGTGCGTTATCTCTGGGGCAATGTTGAGTGAAGTTAAACCTAAGTCTCATTGAAGAAATAAGTTTAAATTTACCTGCCTAAAAAAATTTTTACATTGACATCTGTCTTCACCCGTAACTTACAATATATGTATCAACGACCAGCTTAGGAATCGTTTCGCATAAAATTTGTCTGACCATATACCTACTTAATTGTTCTCAATAAAATTATTTAACAACTTTTATATAAAAAACAGCAATTAACTTAGAACATCTAGTTGAACTGAATCTTCTGTTAATGTTGCTTTAATAGCCAATGAGCTGGTGGTCGTGGAATCCATTAGTTCATACGGAATCTGCTCTAAAATCTATCAACTAAATGTGTGGGCTCCTCTTTACCTTCAAAGTTGTAGCGAATAATAATAGTAACAATCTAGCATGCCTTTTAGAACTCAGGTTGGATCATCGAAGTCCAAAATAGGTCAGGCGTAATGAGTGATGAGATGAAACTAATGCGAATCATGATATAGTTTTAATTACGGTTTGCTGAAATCAATGTGAATCATATCGAACTTAAGTACACATTTTTATTTTGCTTACTTTATAATATTGTGAAAATATAGTTATAGGCTTGTCCCTTGTATTGCTTAATGCAACCGTAACTGTAACTGACACCCTTTACTATATGTTTGTCTTGATTTTAGTAAAATTAAATTTTAAAGCAAAGCCCTTATGATAATGTTAGTACGAGTACCAAGCGCAAACGTACTCGTATACCGGAAAGAAACTAAGTGTGATGTCTTCTTACTTTTAAAGTTAATTACCATGTGTATCATCATTACGCAACTTCACGCAACAAAATAATATTAAAACTTTGATTTTAAAGTTTAAGTTTTACATACATACATCGGTATGGTATGTATCAATATCATATAAACGACAAATCAATACCAATTGCATTATTACATCGCACCCTAAACCCTACTTCTACGCAACAGAAAATCCGTTAATTGGACATCTTAACTAAGGCCAACTTGACTTATTATGGATCAATTCCCGCGTGGGTGGACATTTCGGCCATCGCAACCTACGTGGCTTCCATTATGAACTCATTACTCAATGAAATTGACGGACTCTGTCTACTAATTGCTGAGTAAGTTTTGATTTTACTACTCGTTGGTTTTCACTTTTCAATGTACTTGGTGATGATGGTGTTCTATTTAAAAGTTTTCGATTATTCTTCAATGTAGGATATGAGGTCTTTACCTAGGTATAGCGGACTGAGATCATCATGGACGACCATTGTTATAAACTTAACGTAAAGGGTCTAGTAATAAGTGGTGCTAACTGGGGCTTTTACATAGCATTTTCTTAATACATAGTTTGTTTTAAACATGGGTTAATAAAGGAATTCATAGGGCTAC
The DNA here is from genome assembly GCA_030578115.1 of Leucoptera coffeella. NCBI lineage: Eukaryota > Metazoa > Arthropoda > Insecta > Lepidoptera > Lyonetiidae > Leucoptera > Leucoptera coffeella. Next base: position 78,718 of record JAMBLF010001332.1, read on the forward strand.
AGTGAAAGGTAGAGTTAGACGGCTTAGGCCACGTACAATTTATACAGATCAAATTGGAGATGTTCTTCTTAAAGCGAGTGAGCGTAGCGTGGAGAAAGGATATGCATGCATTACAGAAGATTAATTAGTGTGAGTGAAGCAAGAGACATTTATCAGGATCTTTCCAAGAGGCGATTGATAGTATCTGCCTCTCTCCTAAGGGACATAGAGGCGTCATTATAAAAATGTATTTTCTTCAAGGAAATACCTATATAAAAAATCGTGACATTAAATGACTAAAGAAATAAAAATTAAAACAATCTATAAGACAATGGGCTACTGTCTGCCACAATTTATGCTTAATAAGTCCCGTTAGTATAAAAAATAGTCAAGTATACTTATCTCGGTAAAGTCGTGATTATATTAAAGCACGTGTAACACGGACAGTTATGTATCATTTCGTAATAATTCAAATACAGTTACGTAACGAATCACGTATGGAAATTATCCCTTCAGATAACAGCCTTAATCCGATCAGGCGTTACCTAAAGCCTTAACAAACACTTAAGCCACAATAGGACATAAGTAATAGCATTCTAAATTCAAATTTGAATTTTATCGTTTATCAACTGCGCACGCGTCTCGCCCGTGCTTCACTCGCGACGACATTCACCTGCGCCAATAGACCAGATTCTAATTAAATCACATTGTTCAAAGTCATAGTCGAGTAAGTATATGTGCTAAAATTATAAGAGCTATTGTTTTTTAATTCAATTAAATGTTTTACTCCTAGTGATCAATAACTAGATAAACATAAGGCCGCATCATTTAACATACATACATAAACATATTATTAGATACTATTCGTTGTGATATCTTATTTAGTTTTGACTAAAATAAAAAAAAAAAAATATTGACATCTACACATTTAGGTTTTGCTAACGCACGTCCCGTTCACTATCAAGATTGTGACAGCCCTAATACAGAGGATCAAGTTACCAGCTCTACACCAATTAATCCCCTATGCCCATGGTCTATTCCTATAACATACCAAGAAGAGTAAGGTAGGCAGAGATCACGGATCCCCATGTGTCACGATCCTAACAAACCACTTTCGATTCATTGACACTCTTACACCTCAAACAACAAACTCAGCGGTTATAAGTACTTCTAGCATCACCCTTATTCATTTCATTTCATTATTGTATCCTTATCTTTACATGTAAGTCTATTATAAACTCTATTTGCGACCCCGTTGAATCTATTAGAGTGGCGAGTCTGCGGCGCGCGCCGTCCGGTCCAATTTCGCAACGTCACCACGCAATGGGCCATAGACGTCGTTGGGAGCACTCTAAATCACTCGCAGATACTTAATGCCGGCACAGAATGGCGGCAAACAACGTTATCTGTTATCATTATACAGATATAGGTACGTGCCCTACTCCCCTATTCATAGTCAGGACTTTGAAACAAAAGGAAGGACACAGTTTGCTTAGAACTTTCAATGCATCTTCATTCAATGTTAAGTTTTAACATTAACTAAGTAAACAAATACGTTAAATATCCAAATCAAAACTTCTTGTTCATACACAGATGTAATGAATGATAAATAGTTACGTCCAATTTATCTAGGTGTGGATAACATATATACATATTCTCTAAGCCACCCTTAGCAAAGATATCGTGAATAAAATTACCATTCAAATGATTGAAACACTTATTTTTTCTAATCTATTTGTGGCACGTATTTATTAATTTTAAAAGATACTTTTTTTAAATCTTAATTACGAGTTCGTAATTTAAAAAAAACAACCCCCATCCCATTTTAACTACAAAACTACACTACACTAACCCAGTGAGTCGAACTATAACTGCGTGGCTAGTGCAGTGAAAGGGAGGGTAGCCATCTGTGCCTTAGCTTTGGAATTGAAGTACCGATACCTAAAGGAGTTTACACTGGTACATGTACTCTAAACGTTTTATCAACTGTACACTGCGGAGCTTAATAGTATGAGCTTTAAATTTTGTGTTTAAGGTAAAATCTGTCATTTGTTTTTGGATATTATTTAGGGTATAGTCGTAGTATGAAATAGAGTATGACGTCACGAGATGGTTAATTGTTTTTTTGTGACCGTACATTTGCCTGAAGTAGAAATAGTTATAATTAACAAATGTAATCGTAGAAATTATCAGTCAGAACTACCAGAAGAATATCACAAACACCAAAAGTATAGGTGCTTGACCAATGGATACCTAAGCAAAATTCCAACTCACAAAAGAAGACTCTAGTGCATTGTTATTTAAAAAAACCGCTTCTATTCCGAGACGTCCATAATATTCTAAATAGCTGTCATTCCTTCCTTCACGTTGCAGGATTAAACTTAGTTAGCCGGAGTGATAGGTATAAATTGGGCTAAGGAGAATGTATCATAAAATTAAATTTAAGTACCATTAAAACCCCAATATTTATTCTGAAAATAACCAAGGAAATTTTGTTTCACCGACATACTGTACACAAAAAAAAAAAGATTTAGTAACTTTGTGTATGTATCTATGTGTTAAACGAACATTTCCACGTAACTCCGTACCTCTATGTACCCTCTGCGAGTTGCGTCCGCCGGTTATCAGTTGGCAACATGACCCTGCCCACCCTGTTCTGCGTTAGGTAATCCGCAGCTGGCGTTCTGCCCTTCCGCAATCTTATCACAGGCATTCTTAATCAAGTGCCTGTACCTGGTTGGTACAGGGTACAGGTACATAGTATATATGGTAAAAGTAAATATAATATATTCGATTATACATACATACATATCACGATGGTACCATATATATTCGGTTATATTAATTATTACTTTAGGGCAGGCTGACTTAATTTATACATATATAAAGAAAAAAAAATATATAAAGAAAAAAATTATACCTTTTGTTATTATTACATAAGTCAATTACATTTGCTACATTTTAACATATTATTACTATAGGGATGACAACATTGATGTCTTACTTTAACATAGTTCACAGATTCTATGATATGTATGATATGATTCTAGATATTGCTAGCCTTTCCGTAATAGATTGAATTTATTCCATACCATTGCATTTTCATATCTTAGCATCACCATGTAGTACAATTCCTTCCTCCCTTACATTTCTTAGAGTTCTTATAATATAAGACAGTTACTAGCTATCTATACATCCCGCATGGAACAATCAAACGGGTCCAGCATAAATTACAAATTGAAACTTGCAAGTCTGATAGACTGCTCCAATAGTATACAACTATAACAGAACTCCACAAAATTAATGTTAGATATAAATTAATGCATTTTATTGACAATATGAACATTAATATAAACGTTTATTCCAAGAGAATGTTTTGCATAAATAAACTGTTTGATAAATATATGCCAATAGCTTACGCAGCTTTTATAGTCCGTTTACGATATTGTTTCAGTTGTTATCGTAAATTAGGTTGTGTATAGCGTTAAGGTTTGTATAAAGCTTGTAAACGCCTACTTATTGAGATTAGACTAGCATAGTTTTTGATAGTAACCATCAATTTTTAATGTATATTATTGATAAGCTATATTCAATTGTCATTTATATATGTTGCGTTGTATAAATATCTATGAAGCGAAAACGGCGTTCTAAACTTATAGACAATAAGCATTTGTGATCTCTACCTACGCATTTGTAGGGAATTTAATTAAAGTTCAGCGATATAAGTAAGAGATTACGATGAAAGTAAATGAACGATAAAAATAATTATTATTGTAGTCATCACGAGATGAGGCGGGAACTGACAATTCTCGGCTAAGGGCCTTAAAGTCATAGGAAGAATAACGGTGCGTAATTAATGATATAGCCCTGATCGTTCCGGCCTATATAGTGACGTGTATGAGGTAGGAAAGTTCAAGCGATCCTCAATGTCAGAGGCGTAATTGTGTTCAAGGGCCGACTAATTGCCCCTTTCGCGGGAGTCGTCATTTTCTCGCTCTCTTGCGAAATATTAAACTTAAACGTGGCTTTTTGCGAGTTAAAGGTGCGAATTTAAATAATTGCGGCGGCGGGACATGCGATCGTAATGAACGGGTTAAGGAAGACGAGCGCCGTAGTATTCGACTTTCGGATCGATTTCCAGTCGTGACTCGGCCGCGAGCGAGCTGTCTCATTGTAAAATTTTATTGCACCGAATTTCCGATTTTTCGATACGAGATCCCGTGTTTATATTCCATTCGATACGGTGAAATTGGCCGCTCTAATGAGTCTTTTAGGGCCGAAGAGTACAACGCTGCCACCCACTAATTAAGCACGTTTTCGCAATAATTACCGTTTCAATTTACTTCGTTTCGGTGTTATATATTTTACGAAAAGACAAATTAAAACGTTTTTGTTTTTTAAATAATTTATTTCTTAAAAGGCACAGAAAACAGGAACAGTAAACAAATTACAGCATACATAATACATACTCTAATCTAGAAATCTAAAAATGTGGTTCCTAACAGCTCAGACTATTAATCTATTACATACAGCAGCTGATAAATGCCTCAGATATTTTAGACAACTCATTCCTCTACGTATTTATCAAATATTACCTTCAGAATATTAGTAGCATATGAGTATGGCCGCCATTACTATATGTCTGCCAACAAGGCGAAGATAATCAATAAAAATAAATCATTTAAATAATCGATATCTACACGAGATCTACTAATGAGTCTGCTAACGAACAATTGAAAGCCCAAATCTAGACTGACTCAATGTCTCTCCATTCATTGCAAATGCTTCTAGGTATTAGTTTTGTTAAAAGAATATGTTCGGTATGGGGCCAGGAAATTCACAACTTTATATATCGCTACAGAAAACACGTATATTATATAACTTGCTTTAATTATTAAAAAGGAATGTATAATTTTAGAATATATAATGGAGAGATGCGAGTATAAGTTTCAAAATGATATTTTAAATACATTTGTAGAATTTGGATAAGCTCTGGATTTTTGTTTCCTCGGTATTTTTTTTATTTTCAAATACGACTCAAGAAAAGACTAGTGTACCAGATGTGTAATCAAAACGAATAAAAACGAGAAACAGATGGTCATGTGACTAGTCATTAATGGAATCAATTGCGTGATGACCTCGCAAACTTTTAGTAATCCCTTTCTCTGTACAAGGAGAAAATTTTTTTCGCCTATGTATTGTCTATGAGAACAGTCATAAGGACTTAAATATGTGTATAAGACTTGAAAGGTAATTAAAAAACCCGTAGTTTCATAGCCACACGCCCACGATGCAACAGTCTGAGTGTTGTGAGCCGCCGGCAATATTCACCGTTTCATTTCCACTGCTCCAGTACTTTATTAAGAGCGAGACTGACAGTCGGGCAACCAACCTCCTTTTATGCCACACCGAATTAATATCAAGAATCTGTGCGCCCCGAAATGAGTTCAGCGAGAAAAGGTTTTAATCAAGGTTTCGTAACTGTCAAAAGAGGTTGTCAAAGATGAGCCGGTAACTGGATTTGCGGATTGAAAAAAGTCAATTTTAAGCGGGAATTAAATGTACACAGTTTTTTTTGTTTCGAGTTGTTTTAGTTAAGAAATATATAATCATACATGTATGTACATGAATAAATTAAGCTTGATATAGTGTGAATTGTAGTTTATACGAGTATATGTATATATATACATATATATATATATATATATATATATATATATTTATATCTCTCTTTTTCCCACTTCCATGTTATAATTCATTATGCGAATCTTATGAAAATTACACACTACTAGCCAAGTTACACAGACAGACAGGACTACAAGCGTATTAGTTTGGGCAATTGGTTATTATACATTATAAAACAAAAGACAAACGCGTTCACGACCATTAACCCTCGTGGGGTAGTTAGAGGTTCAGGTGTCCATCTCCGCAATCGCGAAGGTAGTAATTATACATCATCTTATAAAAATAAGTGTTTATATACCTACAATGACAGCCAGATAGACGACATATACAACAATTATAATCAATATTGGAAAAGGCGAAATGATAGTAATTTGTCAGTATCAACGCACCTTGCAATCCATGATATCTCTCTACCCCTCTGTAGGTACAGGATCCGCCATGTTAATCTCACGTATATATTACGACCATATGATTGTCAAAACAGACTTACTATTAACTATCAAAGCTTGGCATAACACACGCAACGCTATGCCTCTCATCTCCCAGGCATAGACGCATCGCATTTCCCAAGCCTCGACAGCACTAAATCTATGGCTTTTGACAAGCGGCGTGCAATGATTGTTATTCTGCCCGCGATCATGTTGCCCGTCGCGACGCATTTGTGAATATTATGGCTGTGCTCAGCGAGGGCTGGTTGGTACATGGAGTGGATTCTGCTCTTCTGTAGGTAGGTTCCGAAACCACCAAAATGTACATTAACCTAGGTATGGAGCGAAAGTGATTTGTTAGGATGGAAATTTGTGGGAAACTGCACGTCTCTGTAATGGGAAAGGGGCGTGATGTGTAGGTATTAAGGTAGGTCTGTCGTATGGTTAAGTTGTCAAGTTATAAAAGCAGTCTATTGGATGTAAATAATTCTCAGACATGTAGAATGTAAGGGTACTAGTTAACATTAATAAATAAGTAAATTAAAAAAGTGATTACTTAAATACTAAGATATAAAAATTTTTCCTTTTTCACTAAAGAGTTTTGACCAAAAAGAATCACTTCCCAAATCACTTAATCGATCTTATCACTCGTTATCAACTGTAGCAGAATCCGAACCGTTCTGTTAGGGCATTGCTCAATTATTATGAGACAACTGCACCAGACAAACTAAGGCAATGTTCATAATGAAATGTAACAGGAAACAAAGAGGCCTTACGTAATTGGGATTGTTCCTTATCAAGCTACATTGCAAATGGCATTGTGCATTTGCCTTTATCTCGTTATCTAATTACAACTGCTAAGGATTGTGTACAGGAACTCGTTTTCACTCTTACTGGACTTTCTATATCTGGTCCATGATAGGGATTAATGTGTGGAGTTAATTAGCGAACGAACGAACGATGGGAATGTGAATGAGTGGGGAATGAAATGACCAAATATTATAATTAAAATTAATAATCCAATATTATTTTTACTAATGTTTAAATGTGCAATAAATTTATTTGTACTGTAGATAAATTTCTTGCTTTTTGGTATTTATTAATAATTGTGTCAATATGAAGTAATCTAAGTGAAGGTAAAACATATATATTTTCAGAATCTGTGTCATTTTATGCATATTTGTTATCCCTTAAATTATTTATCTCGATTTTTTTTCTGTGTTTTGTCAACTCTGCTTATATTAAATAAAACTTGATAACATGTTTGTGTACACCCTGGATAACTTTATATTTACTAAATAACTTTATCACGAACCCTCTTAAGAAAGAACCAATAAAGTATTACTCAAAATCAATATCTAAAGTAACAATTACACACGCGTCTTTGATTACTCGTTGAAGTAAACAATGTTCCGCCTAAGGCCCCAGGAGCCTAACTGTTATTACTCAGGAGCTGTAATTAGTGTTTACAATAGTTATTGATAGCCATTCTCCAGAACACTTGCTGCAAATAGGCCCAGATTTAACGATAGAAAAATATAATCACTTTTCAAGGATTATTGCTGATCGTCGTAATTATAGTTTCGAACTATGGTATTATTTAATATAAGCAAGCATAGCTTATTGAATGAATCTTTTAGATCATAGATACGGGTAATTCATTCATTTATAATTTATAAGAAATTATGTTGCGTAATGCTTGTTTCATTGATATATATTTTTCATATAAACGAAAATTAAAATACTCCTCTACAGAGAATCAGGCGTGATGTTTAAGTATGTATGTAGAAAACTTAAGTAAATAGAATCTTTACCTTTTTACCTTAATGTAATATTATCTATTCGTAAGAAGTACTGTATACGTATAAGTATTTTTCTACCAATTCCATACTAACACTTGGCTCGGGCTAATCTGTGATTTGTAGAAAATAATACGACACAAGAGAAATAGTGGGTTTCTCATCACTGGTTTTTTCCATCAATGTGATTATGTATTATAGTGATTATGGTATAAATGTTTCGATGTAACTACATATTTACGATTGTTGTAATGATTTAGGCTTATATTTCCCAAGGTTATCAGTTATTATATTATAAAATTGGGAAAAATGATATTTCACCATTCTCCAATTGATTTTTCTTTTGTCTCAAATAACAAGCGAGACATTTGGTCATACATTCTTCATAATGCTGTCTATTTCAAGGATAATAGATACAACTATATGAGTCGGAATGTTTTCGTCCTCTCAATATTTCCATGCGTTATTTACAAACCTAATGGCACCTCAGTCAATTTGAGACTGTGACCCCGATTTACAATGCAGACAAATTGACAGTAATGCTCTATTTGTATGTTATGTAGATCAAACACCTTTATTAGCTGTTATACAAGCGGCGATTGGTTTTATTGCCTTGGAATGGATGTGGCACATGCTTTAGAGTCTCGATTCAATTTGAGATATTATGCCTACTTAGAGGAGTTGGAATGTGTGAGTATAAACAACAACATTGAATTTTATTGTGAGTGGCATTTTATTTAGATCACCAAGAATTTATACAATTAAACGCTGGTCTATTAGTAACAGATATAATTCTTATATCACACCTTAATACTGACATCTTTAGAAATAAATAAATAACCGCTAGTCTGAAATCATAAAGCACCTGCTTTTCGGGTTATTAATTATTAGCGTGTAATCAGTGGTATGCAGTACTTGGAAAGTCATTGAGTGTGAGTGCGTATGGTGTATGGACTGAAAGTAATTGTATCGGGAAACTAAAGATGATCTATGTAAAGACTTATGGGACATATTTATGTATATACCCAATTTATTATACTCATTTATATATTTATTATTGTGTTAATATTTCAATTAGTAAGTTAAGTACTATAATACAAACATTCAAATTAAAACTGACGAATAACTTCATACAAATTCAATAACGAAAAAATTCGGATGCTCGTGTTTGGAGCGGCATTGAGATGACAAGAGATAAAATCACAAATTAGTAAGCCAGCTTACTTTGACCCTTAGTTCGGTCCCTACTTGTATGTGATTGGAATAGTGTAAGAGGTCACTCGTTTTGGGTGTTCTGGTCATCTGTAGTCACGATTCTGCCGGCCACGACAGTCCGCCAGCATTCCGTCGGTTCAAATCAGAACCGGGAACGAAATATTTGATCTGTGGTTGAAGGACACTCTCTGATGATCATGCTAAATAAGAAGCGAATGGAACAAGTGACATTGACAAGTTATCGAGTAACAAGGCTCTGTAACAATGGACGAAAGTTTAATTGGTATTTTGAGTGACATCTGACATATGAGAAATAGATTGTCAAATCTTACGTTTTTTTTGTATTTGCATAAATAAATGACACAAATAACAATTATCGAAATATAAATCAATTTTCATTAATCTTGTTGTTTTGATCAATTTCACATTCATTTTTTGGCTACATTCTTTATTTGCAAATAATTATTATACTCTTATTGTTTACTTGTAAGTTAATCCTTTTTATAGTTATATTCACTACGTAACTCAATTATAATAAAATAATGATTATTCCTTTTACGATTAATGCCACGTAATCATAAGAAGCAATCGTATACTGATTATGGCCAGATATAATAGGGCAAGCCTTAACTGGAACCTCTGGTCGTATAGGTTAAGGTCAGTCGACAGGGAGTGCAGAAGTTCATACAACGGAGATAGGATTCAATTCGATTCTTGTACGAATATCTTCATAGCTACACTAACCAATAGTTTCATATGGAAAATATTTTAAGTCGAATTAACAATGCTGAAATGTATACCTAAAAATATAGCCAAACGTATTGCAAAGGTTAGGTTTGAGTTGGAACTGTATTATTTTGGTGTGTATTGAAATAAAAGCTAGTTACTATAGGTAATAAATTCGACGTAGCTCAGTTGTTTGGGGCTTGGCTCTGTATCAGTGGGTACAGGTTCAAATCCCGCTTGAAAATGTACCAACGGAAATGAAGTTCAATGAATTTATGTACATTTTCGTAATAAAAAATACATTTACAAAATGCGTTGAATGCTACGGTGAGGGAAACATCGTGAGGAAACCTACCTGTTCCCCGAAGTTCCCTAGTTAGTGCTTGTAAATAAGGACATTGCTTACATTGAGCACTGACTATCTGGTCGACACGTGGGTTCGAGGTGGCCATAGAATTACTACCTTCGCAATTGCGGAAATACACCTGAACCTCTGACTACCCTGAAAGGGTTAATGGTCGTGTTTTTGTTGTGCTATAGGAACCTGTGGTAATGTAGGACTTAATCAGGATGCTAACTAATAAGCTTTCTTCCTAGCATGTCATTTTCGAAATGATTGGGAGTCAATGGTATCTGATAGGATAGCACATATACAATGTCCTTTGAACCCTTTGGGTTGGACAGAACCTTATCGCCTTGGTCCCTTATTAGCATGAATATAGCTACCCCGTTGTTAGCCCATTGCCCAATAGATTCCATGTACCACTAGTACCTTAGTCGCTTTCCGCGATATGGCAGGAAAACCGCAGCTAGTTAGCATACTTTGTTCCTCCCAGTCTAGCTCAGGCTATAATTAATAGCAAGCGACGAGATAGTAACCTGTTACTTATATTCTAAATTGTTGACATCATGGCCCCAAAACTAAAGCTAAAAGAGACCATGGAGATATTTATTGTATCATCGAAATTCTTTCCACCTTGGAAGGGTTTGAATAACACCAATGTACATATGTATAGAATATGTATGTATAGAAAAATAGAAATTAATGCTATAATATTCCTTCTTTCATATGTAAAGAAGAAAAACGTTCTATTTACTAGACTACACTGGCACTATACTCGTAGCTTAAACGATAGTAAAACAATATAAATAACGCAAAATAAATAGATTTTACAGTATATTATTAGGTCTAAGTGGTTTGGGTATATGCTATTGAATAAAGCTTAACGCAATATATAATCTAAAAGGACCTACAACATAAGCCTTTCGCTCAATAATAAATTGATGTATGTATCTGGCTTGTCACAATAACATAATGACTTCCTGAAACAGTAAAACTGCTCGATAGATAACCGATCGAATGCAAAAAAGCTCCTAGACCTTATCTATTGCTAATATTGAACTAAAGGACCTTGCGGCAGAATTTTATTGTTTACTGTACAGGAAGTTTGTACGGCTTAGTCATTAATAAGATACCACTATATACCCTTAGAGGATAGCCAGTGGTGTAAGTACTATGTCTTGTGTGGTACTGACCCATTGATGTTACTTAATAGACATTTCATTACATATGTGGTACCTTTCCGTACCTAATTCATTGAAATATGTTCTCGTACATATTCTACACAAATTGTTATGATTGTTTGTTTTCGGTGTAAATATGATATTTATTTCATGTCTGCTACTGAATGATAGGATATTTCAATAACGTATACTTATGAAACTATTTATGTCTAAATAAAATAGCTTATTATCTATAACAATACAACTTCAAATACGCTTTATTTTCTTATGTAATAAGCTGAGGCCTGTATAGAATGTAATAATGTAACGTAATTTTCATTGTGATCTGATTATCTTTGTTATTTGACCTGTCTTACTTAATTTTTCGTGTCAATGCTTCTGTTTGGCTATTTCCAAGGCTGTATGCTGTCAAATTTAGCCAACAAAGATTTAATTGCTATCTCGCATTTATCTATTGAATATAAACATTCCGAATACTACAATATCGTTGCAATAACATTAAGTATCGTATTGATCTTTTGTTTAAAGTTTGTAATTATGTTTTTGTACAAACGTAAATGACTACTTGTTTTATTAGAACAAAAACTATGCGGTATGTTTGTCTGTCTAAATTATTATAACAAACAAACATTTTGTTTTATTTCGTTTCATTTAAATGCTTGTAACGACATTCAATTTAAAAGAAGCTTAAAAATTGACAGGATTGCTAGGTTGACAAACTTACAGTACATCACCTTAAAATACTCATAGTTTCATCAACTCTACCTATTAAAGATAGCACTACCTAACTAACTTCTATTCAAAGCCTAGCCCATAGAATCTAGAACAGTAAAGTGCACCCAGTTTCTAAGGTAGTAGTATATTCATAATGAGGGCTAATCAGATAGGCGGGCACTTTTAATTTAACGGACGACCTTCGGACGTCGAGGCTTATTCACGAGTGAAAACGAGAGGGAGATAAACAATCTAATGATCGTGCTCGGGTGCAGCGCAGCCTCCGAAGACTGTCCGCGGTACAGTGGAGAAGAGAAGTGCAGGGCTTAGTGAATAGTTTTATGGTGGTACGAGTAAGAAAATATTGATAGATACTTACATATACGTATATTTAATACCATCACGGAACTTTGGAGACATGAAAATATTTTCATTGGACACATTTTAGTATGAACATTATAACCCTTCATAGATTCCATAAATGTTGTCGTTATTTTGCGGTGCTATACAATGAACTTCAACGTTAATGTAAATATAACTGTTTTTTCTTCTTCTTTTAATATAATAACTATATACATATAATATATATATATATATATATATATATATATATATATATATATATATATATATATATATATATATATAATTATAACTGCTTTTTTATATGATATTTATTAGAACGCTTCAAAGTAGTATGTTATAAACATAATATCCTTTTAATAGATGGAGCCACCATGGACCAGCATGGACTATTTAAAAACACAACCAAAAAAGCTAGCTTATAGAACAAGAAATTTTTGAACGGAGACCTAGACTACAAACTTTACCGTTACAACCTGTGTGCATCTATTTCAACTTGTGTGTCGGCTTGTACTCGAATGATAACTATTATGCGCAATCCCAGCTATCTACTAGAGGCTGAGGTCTCATTGCCGGCGCGTGCCGCTCACGACGGCTTAGTGCAGCGATTTTTATCACTTGCAACAACTTAAGGCTTTAATGAGAAATAAATTGATGTGGTACATTTGTAAGGAACCTACAATTGCACGTGTTTCATTAGAATGTTATTAAGTGGATGTGGCTAGTCCTGTAGAGGAGAAAGGGTGTATCTTGTGCTTGTGGTAAGGATGTGGCTTAAATATTATAAATTTTCTTTGATATTATTATTATAATAATGATACATCAGAGACCATTGCAATCAAAAGTATTTTTATATTTAAATAAATTAAACAGAATATTATATTTCCCATACATTTGCAACATGCAACATATTTTCCAAGCCTCTACCAAATGCACCTAACTAGGTACATCATCCGCATTGAGGCCTGGCAACCGAACTTAATGAAACAATCTTACAGAAAGCAATCATGTGGGGTCAGGCGGACATGTCGGTCGAGGATCGACATATGACGATAATAAAGCTTAATGCAGGCACAATTTAAAATAAGCACTAGACAAGTTCCCGAGCAAACAACGATAGGAGCCGGCCCAGGCTAATCTAACTCATAATAATCTTTGTTACATGGCGGAGCGTGTGCGACAGGGGTTGTCAACTTGTGACAAATTTACGTAAGAAATGAAATATTAAGTGTTCTTCATACATTGGACAGCGTATCTACCTGCTTTGACTTTTGGGATATGAACTGGATTATGGATGCAGGGTTGAGGTTAGTTTGGAAAAAAAAAATAAAAAAAAATCTCTAATAGTTATCTTCATTTATAAAAAAAATTGTAAATTGAGACTAGATATATACATATTTTAGAAGATTTTAGACATGAAAGATATACTTACACTATCAGCAAAATCTTCACAGGAACACTGCATATATGTAAATGTTGTCAACCCCTGCGTGGCTTGACAAAATTGCTTAGGGTCATCGCGAGGCCACTAATTGAGACAGCTTAGTCTCGCTGGCCAGAGCATCGGCATTCCTAAATTGCCCATTTACGGTGAAAGTCCGCAGCCCTAGTGGCTGAATGGCAAAGTTCAATATATCGATCTCGTGTAAGCCCTACTTAAAATGTTTTGTTGGCATCTTGAAAATTGCGTAGTACAGTTAGAACACTTCGTGACCCGTTGCGGATTCCTCATCTGCTATAACGAACAATGTTTAACACTGATAAACCAAAGTAAAGCTCCGATTTTTAAATAAACGAGTACGTATATCCATTCACAGACTTTAATCCTACAACATACCAGAAACAATAAATGAGCGAATTCTTTTTTTATTTTTTATTCTTTATTAAGCCATTTACCACTAAGGTTATGTCGGCTGAAGTACAAACACTGATGCCACGGCGTTTGAACTTCTTGTTATTCCATCGCCATGGTTACGCCAACGCTGCCAGCCGCTACAACCGAAGAAAAACGAAATCGATGCTCCAATTCCTTGCTCTCTTCCTTGTTCTTCGGTTCGTTCCAGTTGAGGATCCAAAGCTTATCCCAAAGCGAACATATTTAGCCAGTTTGGCATCACAATTGACTAAATATTCAGCCGAAAATAATTATTTGTATTTTCAACTTTCACTGAGCTGCTGACTTTGTTGACGCACCATAGACGACTAGCGAATTCTTTTTACGTCTCGAAATATCTCTTTCATTCAGGTCTCTTCATTTAGGTCGATATATTCTTTAATTCGACGTAGCTCAGTTGTTTAGAGCTTGACTCTGTATCAGTGGGTACAAGGTTCAAATGCCTCATGAGCATGTACCAAAGGAAATGAAGTTTAACGAGTTTCTATGTACATTTTCGTAATGAAAACTCATTTACTAAATGTGTTGGATACTACGGTGAGGGAAAACATCGCAAGGAAACCCCGAACAGGTAATAGTTAGTGCTTGTAAATGACGACATTGCTTACCACTTGTCTCATTTAGTACTGACTATCTGGTCAACATGTGGGTTTGAGGTGGCCTTAGAATTACTACCTTCGTAATCGCGGAGATGGACACCTGAGCCTCTTACTACCCCGCAAGGGTTAATGGTCGTGAACGCGTTTGTTTGGTTATATTATTTAGTATTTACAGTGAATAAAATAAAATAAAATTTAACTAAAACGTAACCTCAAGCCACATGTAACATAAAATCTGTTGAGGGTTTTTTTATACAAGTTACACTATATTAGTGTTCACGATTTACAGTATAAATCCCAATACATAATACTGATTGTTATGTTACCATCAAATTGTTTTGTTACTATCAAATTGTTATGTCCATGTCATAGTGAGTTAAGCAAATACATTTGCTTGAGCAATCTCTGTAAATATAAGTTCTCAATATCCATAAGCGAGCTTTAAAATAATTGCCTGCTCGCAGAAATAATTGTTTACGTGGGCAGCATATGAAACACTATAAAGCAAGCACAGCCTGATAAGGTTCCGTTTTAGTGCACCAAGTTATGGTTTTCGTGGATCTCGATATTGTTTAGTTTCGAAATATGTACTAATAATAGGGTCTTATCTTTGGGGACAAAACGTGAGAGTGCAATCTGAACTTTTATTACGTTTGCCATCGGTGTAGCGTTGTTTAGTCTCGTGATTTATGCGCCAAATTTATCGCTTCCTCTCATTGATTTATTTGCTAAGGTTATGTATTGTCTATTTAGTGTTGTGTGGTTTTATGATCCTATTGCAAGACTAAAGGTAACCGGGTGAGATGTATATACTATTTTAATAGGAGCTTCAATTGCAAAATTTTGAGAAATATTTATTTACATCTTTACAATTACTGTACAATTTATCTGTTGTATTAAAAAAGTAAGTGCAAAATATAACAACGAAATATCTTGTACAAATAGTTGCTTCAACTCCCATGCAGCTCGCAACATCATAACAGGAACAAAACATGGCGGGTGCTTGTGCATAAAATAATATGTTGAACAGAGCTAGAAATCGTTATCAGCGCCATCTCTGAATGTAGAGCCAGATGCTATCAGCTGGTGAGGGCAAGCGTTGCATTTGCACATTGTTTTGGCTTGTACCTGGTTGTGCTCGTCCTATTACTGCAAGATGAGATAAGCATAAGCTTAAACAATTAGAAATCGTTATACTACTAAGGTACAGGAAGACAATATTGCTTCGGATAATGGTAAGATGCTGGACTATTGTTTGAGAGGGAGATTGTGAATATGTAAGCGTGTTAGTGCATTTAATTAATGATAAATTTACATCCTATTAAGTGCTCTAACCAAACTATGAGAAAAAAAAATAGTAACTACATATTTTAAAGAGCTCAATGCATAGCTATACGTAATGAATAGCATACTGTTTTCGTTCGTCTATTAGTTGTTCTATATACAATCATAACATTTAGTATTAGATATAAACAGAACAAATCCTAATTCACATTGAAAAATAAAATATAACTAAGATACAACTCGTATCTAGATAGTACCTGCTAATCTTATTTGCTCTGCAAACAAGCTAGCTAAGAATAACTCCTAAAACTAGCTCCATTGAGGTCCTAAAGCTTCAAAACCATTCCTTTTACGGCATAATCATGAATGGTGTCCAAAACTCTTGAATGAGTGTAAAACGGGACCACCGCAGGTTAAGGCTCGGAAGCGGAACGAGCACCCACGCGTCGTCACGAATCGCCAATCGCATCAAAGATCTTAATTCTAAGCGTGCCGATCATCATCTTAAATTTTCTGCCTTAAAAGGTCTATAAAGAGTCGCTAAGTGTACGCAATTTATTCAAGATTACGCCTGCCTCGCGTTCGCTGCGGGACTCACGCCCAGATCACTATGGGGCAATGACGACGTTTGTGATGGTATTTAATTTGTGTATAAGTTTATTTACATGATCTTCAACAAAAGGGAGGATGCACTATTTATGAATGTAAAAACATTGCTCTAATTTGATAACTCATTTGTTTCCTAGTTTTTTAATATATCTGCAGCTTTAACTCAATGGTAATAACTGGTTATGGTTGACACCGCAAAATGTCAAAAATGCAATATCCAAAAAAATACAATTGTCGTCGCCCTGAAAATTTAATTTAAAACATGTCGTACATGTGTTGAATTGAAATAAATTGTTTACATTGGAGAGGCACTATCATTTTGACCCCTCAATCATAAAGCAAATTTAAATATCTTTAGTCACAAACATTGACCCTTCAGTCATAAAGCATAACCTTAAATCTCCTATCTATAAACCATCAAATACGAAAACATTAACGATAATAAGCAAAATCTTAGTAATTTCACGAAGCCATCATGAAGACATTTCATCCCGAAGCACAATGGGACGTTAAGCGTATCATTATGGGCTAAATATCCGCTGCCATATGAGGCAGCTGCCCCAGTGCAGTCCCTCTATGGAGCATCACGAGCCAGCTATCACTGTTATAACGCGGGAGTAGCGGGTGCGCGATCCTACGACGTACCTCTGATATGGTCTAATGGACTTACTGGTCTTGGTACTTCGACAATGTAGATTATTTTTTAATTGTTTTTAAGTCAAATGCAAAATACGGAAATGTGCTAGCATAAGCCCTGAGATTTGTATTAGTTCATAAATTATGCATAAATTATTAAGAAATTATGCATAGATTCCAATTTAGAATCGAAGAAAACATGTTTTGTAATATAAAATTATAATCACTCATTGAAAGAAATTGGTCTTTACATTTAATAGCAACGGATACTCGAGTCGTTGCTATTAAATGTAAAAATAACCTAAATTAACAAAGGTAAGGTGACACTGAATTTTAATCTTGAAGCTATATAAATTTAACGAAGTTTATTTATTGCTCTATTAAATAGTATTTTGTATTCAATTTATTAATTTATGTTAATAGTCATTATAATCATCATCTCTTTGCTCTATGCGAACTAGTTTTGAGGTCAGCGCTTCATGCTTTTTGCTTCATATCATTCTTTACACAATCCATCCATCTCTTTTTCACCCTTCCTCTTCTAAAATAATACACACCTGACAACCACTTCGCAACAAAGTATCAAACCATATCGCGCCGTGTAAACCAGAAGGGGCAAACGCGCTGTACTCCAGTATGTTACAGATAAGGCAAATAGCTCATACAATTGTTGGAATGGGCGAGTCCAAGAGCCTTTTGTTGGGCACCGAGGCCTAATAGGCGAGAGGTAGCCACAGCCTCCAATTGCCTACTTAAATGGCAGCGCAGGCCGCGTTGCCTGGCCAATTTGCATTTGATATACGCCGACAATAGGCTGGATAGGCTGTTTTCAATGACAGGTAATAAGAAGTGTTGGTTATGGTGAGTCAAACTGAGTAAGTAGGAAGTAATGTGAAATGGATTTGTATGAAGAGGTCATTCTATTGATTTATTTGACATAAACAGTACACCAATATACAAAACACGTGCACTACCTTTAACACTTGCGCGGTAGTCAGAGGTTCAGGTGTCCATCTCCACAATTGCGAAGGTAATAATTCTATGGCCACTTTGAACCCACGTGTTGACCAGATACTCAGTACTCAATGTGACAGGTGGTCAATCATGTCGCCATTTACAAGCACTGACTATTACCTGTTTGGGGCAGAGGTAGGTTTCCTCACGATGTTTACCCTCTGTATCCGACGCATTTCGTAAATGTATTTTTATTACGAAAATGTACATAGAAATTCATGAAACTTCATTTCCATTGGTACATGCTCAAGCGGAATTTGAACCCTGTACCCTCAATGCAGAGTCAAGTCCCAAACAACTGAGCTACGTTGAATTCCACCAATATACAATACCTGTACAAATGCTCGGTGGCGGAAAATACCCTGCAACAGATATTGGTGGTTAAGCATATATTTATATACACACACGTATGTCAAACATATCTATATTAGACCATAACATTTTTATCCGTTCAATACATTTCCCATTTTATGAAAACTACATTACTGAATAACATTTTTCTTCTCAAAACAAACACTACATTCCCCTTTATTAAATATCCACCTTAGAAGCCATTCATCGTGTGTGGCATCACTTTGACGTGAGAGAAGGCCCATCATCCTTCATCTTAGGCTTAAACAGCACTTTGCATGCAGCCTCACGATATCAGTGCCATTGATCTGGCGCAGGGTGCATGGAGCCACGAGACTTATTGCTGGTCTTGTCAAGATTCTAAACGTCAGTCGTGACAGAACGAGAACTGACGTTATATGGAAGGATGGGTAAGGGTAAGAGTGTGAATAAATTTTTAGATGAGTTCATATAAGTTACTTGTAGTTTTTTATGGGTTTAGTGCATAAAATCTAATACTTCATTGGTATTGATTTTTCTCACTCTGTAAATAGTTAGTTGTACTTTACAATTGAATCACCTGTTTTATTCAAGATTATATACAAATATAGCCATTGGTTTTCGCTAATTTATGTAACAGAATTATGCATTCCTTACAAATCCATACAAATCACGACTGTCAACACTTTTGTCTGACTGACATCGCTGCAAAGACGATTTGCACTCTAAGCACTAAGGATACTCTTAAGTACATTCTTCACTCTAATTTAATTTGATTAAGTTTGATCACGGATCCAGTATTAATCGTGACATGTGATAGGTTTTTTACCTATTAGAAATACTATTACCTATATTAAATAATATGACTAATCCCACTATAAGTGCGTGTACGAGTGTAATTAGACACTCCATAAACGCTCACTTTAGCCTTAACTAAAGCTTTGAAAGCGCCAATGGCACTCATTTCAATCGCTTCACTACCCTGGCTCCCGCCTCCTCGCAAATCACTTTCGCCGGTAGCCAATCGGATGAATAAATTGGCTAATAAATAAGCGATCGACGCGACGTCCGTCCTGTGACGGCTGACGAGCGCCGATTTAAAATGTGCGCCATTTCCCGCCATTAAACATGCCCGTTTATTGGTACTGCTGGCGAGAGAGGGGTTTTCTATTTCGTTGGAGTTAATTAAAAAAAATGTCGCCGTATTAAAATATGAGAGACTCTGCAATGTCGCGGCATTAAAAATTTGAGATTATATAATAGTACATATTCATTTGCCTGAAGTTGGAAAATATAGATAATGTACTGCACTCCTAGAGTCCACCCGTTAACGAAACTCTGCAAAACAAGAATGAAGACAATAATAAAAGTTTGCTACTCGCTCCTATAATATTAAAAAGTTAAAATACGCTTTACGAATTGTGTAAGCACACTCCCTTATAAAGGTAGTCAGAGTAGTGATTTTTTTTATCTTATATCATAATATTATAATGTGATTAAGAAAGGCAGCTTCGAATAATGACGATTATTGTTAAAAAATCACATGATTACATTTATTCTAAGCTGCCTAGTGAGGCGCTGACGTTAGCCCCAGCTTTGACAATGTACATTGAATTATATACATTTCCCATCATATTAAAACTGCTTTATGTCTTCTTTACTTCCTTTTTTATTTTATTTTTCTTCTTCAAGTAGACTCTACATTCCGTTCCCTATTCAATATCCATCTTAGAAGTCATTCATCGTGTTATTTTTATTCCAAATCACTAGTGCTTCCACCAGTACCAAGGAATATCAGTTCGAGTACCGTTACGAAGGTGAGCGTCGCATGTTCCAGCATCCTAACTAATGCCCCGTTCATACTAGGACATGTACATGACACCAGTTGGCACGCCGCGACACGTGACACGCTTTATCTAGAGTCGCTCTCAGCTTAAATTCTGCAAAGATAATGAAGGACGTGATAAGAAGATTAATAGCGTGCTAATTATGAAGTCCTGTCCTAGTCTGGGACGTTATATGAATGTTAACTAGCTGCCGTTCTTCTCGGCATGTCGTTGTAACTAAGGGGCTAGAGGTAAATGGATATTCCTCCCCAATATGCACGTTACAAAGTGACCTTGCAGATTTTTGTGCGTGTTCGAAGTTTTGTCCACCCCGAAAAGGATTAAAGTACGTAAATTTATATGTAATTATGAAAGGTAATATAGTTTGATTTTGTCTATAAATAAATTATACTGATTACATTATATTCAGTCCTAAAAGCATAAATACTAACCAACTTAAATAATAGACTAAACAACTACCATCAACTTCGCCTAAAACCCGAATATTATATAAATTTACTATTCGTACTCTGTGTGATTTAAATAGAATGATACAATCTGCCTTTGGTGGCGGAATTCCGAAAGGGACTAGAAGATAATGGACCTTTTGGGTAATTGCTCGATCGATATTTTACTCAAATTCTTACGTAACAATATTTAAATCACATAAGGAAAAAGAATATAATATGTACGAGTAGACCATGTACATTTTCTATTACAGATATAATGGTTAATACTATACACTACGTGTGAACGAGAAGTTCATCCAGTGTCGTTCTTGATCGATATTGGTATTCCACGAAGCAAGGAAATCAAATTGAAAGATAACAAGCACATGCAAAGTTATTGCACCTCAAACGTAACACATATCCATAGATTTCAGAGATCTCGACAGGATAACAGTTGAATAAGGAAGAGCGTCATAATATTTGCAATTCAAAGCACAGTAGTAATGGAGTTTGGAATTAAATTAAAGGACCGATACATAACGAAGGGACATTAGCTACTGGAATCTTAATGGGCGTTCAGTTACAATATAACAGAACAATTCACTAGTAGTAGTATCGAGAGGAGGTGCAACTCGTTAAACTTATTACTTATTTGGCATAACTTATCAATACACCCTTATGGAAAATAAGACCTGGTTATTTAGTGTGCGTTCTCTATAGTAACTTTTAAATATTTGTTGTAAGTACTTTAGTTAATAAGAGAGTTTTTTGACTCAAAAGTCATTTAGCGATTTGCAATACCTTAGGTCTTATTATCATTCGTATGTTCTATATGAATATACTTACCTGATTCCTTCAAAAACTGTTTATCATTTTCCTCATTGAAATTCACTGCCATGTAAACTTCTCTAAAGAATAACAACTTAGACTGCTACATAATACAAACAATTCAAATTAAAGCAAACTTAGCTTCTTGAATTCCAATCAAGGCTCACCTTAACACTAGTTAGAACAGCATTCCAACACCTTAGAAACGGCAAGTCCAACCTCTTTGAGATCACAAAGGAATAAACAAATGTTCACCCGTGGCTAGAAACAAACTATCCGGATAGAAAGTGTCGATAGATCATGTCGTAAGCTTAAACGGAGAATCCCGACGAATGTTTATTTCGTGCTAATGTCAAGCGTCTCCGCAGGCAATTCGAGACAGGCCCAGAGAATGGACCCTGCTTTATTTTACTAGCATTGTTGTGTTTGGAACGAAATATATAACTACATATAAACTTCATATAAACATCTACATATAAACATCTACATATAAACATAGTAGATATACAAAGGCTCTACAATGGAGTGTTAAGAGTCTTAGAGATTATACACTCCAAATAAACATACAGAAAACTCATATAATATTATTAATAGATTACACAGTAATTGTCGGCCACAAATAAATAATTGTTATATTAATGTGATTATGTTGATGTTGAGTATTGGTTACAAGCCACTCGTTCATTTCACAGTAGATTCAATGCATCCCTAGTCCCTAAGTTGCATCTTAACTTACGTCATTTTAGAAAGAAAAGCTCCTAGTTAACATTTTTGTTTATATCGCAAAATAGCATGGGACTTATAACCAATTTTTTCTTTCTATTTCTGCTATTAAGAGAATAAATTATTCTAATTTGAGTAGACGATAATTATATTAGGACAAATTGAGCGAATTCTCGCGTTCTACATGATGAAACACCACAATACAGGCCAGCTTACATTGTAACTTAATCCAGTACATTCAACACGAGATGGCATGAGCTGATTGGCACAACATTAGCGCCTTGAACCCTCAAGCTACGAGATACGGCTCTCCGTTTGCATCTCGAATAATTATGCTTTTGTGCTGTGCACGGGGATATTGCTAGTTATAAATGGTCTTGGAGATCACAGATTCGTATTCCGACTTGCTTCGAATCTTTCACAATGTGTCGTTAAAAATATGAAATGGTTGAGAATAAGTCGGTATTAGTTTAGTAAGGCAAAACTCCGATATGTATGTAATTATGAGGGATTTTATTTTGAAAACATTTATTTAGTTTGTTAGATTATTAAAAACTACATTACTTGGTTTGCCATATTTGAATAAGAAATGTTAGGAAATTATTTATTTAATATACGCGGACATTATACTTTGTACTATATAAATTATTGTGTAAGTATTATTATGAATACTTGCTGGTACGAAAATGACTGAAAATATACTAAAAAAGAATAAAGATAATTATAACCCTTTCTAAACACTAAATATTACAGGACTTCCAACCCAATTATTCATTTAACAACACCCCGTCAAGCAACAGATCTATCTACTCAGAACAAGGAAACAATAAAGCTTTCGTAACCTAGCAACGGTCCGAGGGGTCTGGCACCCTGTAGACATAATCTATTTATAGTAAAGGTGTTACTTGCGTGTTCTTTACGCCTACACCAGCAACGTGGCCTGCAGGGATTGTGCAATCGTTCGACGTATCAGCATGACATTAAGGTTCGCAAACAAAGCTCTCTTGGGCACGAAAGCCTGCCTTTGTGCTGCCCCGACTGGGCCTAGCTTGTTTGCTGGTTGCCATGGCTACTGCTTTAAAAGTGATGTCTGTAAGTATATACCGGATTTAAAGGTCTCATTATGTCAGTGTTTTTGTCAGGAAACGGGAAACATGGATTGGCTTGTTAATTTTATTGCTTAACTTATTTCATCTGTAGATCCTTTATTAAATTTTCACAGAGCTTTCGCTTTTTAGTACATTTAGTTGCATGTTTTTGCTAATATATTCTACATAGAAAAGCTACGCCTGTGTCAATCACCTTACCTGATACTTTTGTATTTCTTAAATCTTCACTAAAATGTTTACTCATGCATTAATCTTCATTACTTACATACGTAGCACAGTTGTGAAATCATTTTTATAACCGCACTTTTACTAAACGCATTCATTGCCAACATTGTGCATTCTGTAACATACATTAAAACTTAATTTAAACTGACTTTTTATTTGTCTTCTCATCATGTACAGCCGCCGAATATCCTTGACGAGTGATGGGCATGTAAAATGATATTTATCGACACATGATACCCAATCACTAGCTGTGACGATAGCGCACGCCAGCCGCGGTTGTTATTCACGTTACTGAAACAATTGAATTATATAATATGTCAATTTGTTCATATAATTCTAATAGAGTTATTGGTAATATATATTAACTAACGCAGCATAATAATTAAAATTTACTTAGAATTACAAATTATCAAAAGTAAGTAATTAGACACACTTTCATTTTCTTGGATCCCTTTCGGGTATTACAGAACGTATGAAGCTTTTATATAAAGTCAAATTATACTAATATAAAACTGTTTTATAGAACATTGAATCAAGTTTCTTGTAAATTTAATATCTTACAGTTAACTCTTAATAATAATTAAAATTTTATAATACATTATGAACTATTCTCTTCTTTTCCATTACCTTATATCTTTCACTATACAAATCACCCCGTTTCCCTGTAGAGAGGTAAGCAGAGATCACGGATCGCCATCTGTGCCGATTCTGGCAAATCACATTCGCTTCATTGACACTCATACACCTCGTCATTACACACGGCAGCTCTAGATACTTCTAACGTAAACTTTTTCAATATGACGATTATCTGTCTTTTGTTCAATTATTTACAATCGTTGTGATGTCGTTCAAGTGCAGTTTAGTGAATATTTCACGGTGTGCGTCTCAAGAGTATCACGTTCAAACAGCATTCTGTTGGATTCATCCATCGGCCCCGAGACGGATTTCTTGTGAAACCATCATTAATTTAATATTTTATTTATGTATCCCTTAACTTATTATATATACACTGGCTATTACACTTGGATAGGTAATAGCCAGTGCATATATACGGCGATATGGTTTGCTACATATCACGTTGGGTGCTGTATATCTAGTAAAACGCGAGCTTCGAGTGACCCATATCAAACATGCCTTCGAAATTTCGAAGATGCGCACTCGAGTCTCTTTAAATAAAAAGGGAGTGTGTGTACACAAGTTGTGAAGCTTATATTGTTGTTTTTAACTTATGAATTCGAGAAGAAATCAATAATCAATTATACTTTATATAATTTTGCTAAGTTGGTAAAAATATGTAAAAAATAAATATGTATAAATACAATAATAAATACATGTTTTTTTATACGATTGTAATGTATGTTTACACCAATTTCTTGTAAATTTAACTTTTGCAGATTTGATGGAATGTAGACACTGACATTTACTAATTCGTATCAAATTTAATACATGCAAATAATCGAGTGCGTTTGGCAATAGGTATTATACGTAGCCTAAGGGATTTCGGGCAAAGGCTTTAGACCACGCCCCTTACATTTGGGAACGCACAAATCTGAAAACCTGGCTGTTAACAATAGAAGTGCGTGAAGATAAAGTAAAATAATTTATATTTACACCAGCGTCTGTTCTTTGAATACAATTAATAATGTGGAAATGTTATCTTAACTTGCTTGCCCCAAGTAACATCAAGTGTTTCTGTTCAAAACGCTTATGCAAATTATGTGCAGTGTAATAAATATTAAGTATGTATAAATTACATACTGACTATTAAAGTTTTAAAGATATTATGATTTTCAGGATCTTCAAGATGTGATCAATCGAGTCTCTGCTTATTCTCTGAACAGAAGAAGAGTCGTGAGTATATGTATTTGTGAGTATAACTCGAACTGCTATACATGAATGACCACATCAACCAATCTTGGCCACATTACCCCTTTGGTAAAACTAAGACTTAAGTTCTATAATATTCATATATTTACTACAAATACATAATATTAAATTGAAACCTGGTCCACGCACCTATCACGGATAATCTTCAGAAATGTGACGCAGATCATAAGCGAGTTATTGCCAGTCGAGTATTCAGAGCGACATATCTTCCGCCTAACCTCGAGTGGGATGCTGGCCAATTATCTGCATTCATATTCAATAGCATCGATTCATTCTACCGATATATCGGTCCTAGCATGGGGATATCGATGTAATGAAGTGTGTTAGGTTCATCCTTAATATTAATACCCACTGTCTACGATGAAGAGAAGATAATTGGGAATCTTAAAATACACTTGACACAAATTGCCTGTACATTCCTCACTAATACTTCAGCCTCAGGATTTTTTTCTCCACAGAATTGATATGATTTAATAGAATTTCCACTGATCATGCTTCAGAACCTTTGTTTCTTATTTTCATGGAATAAAGCAACCTATTTAAAGCTATCATAATCTCCAAAGAAACCCTGATGCTGAACACGATTCTCAGACATTAGGGATCTGCAAAATAGTAAGAGTGACTAATAGCTAGTCAAATTCTTTTCTCGACCTACGTCAACACGATTTCTAGTAAATGTCGTCAAGTCTATGCTAAAGTTTCCATCCTAACGTTTGAAATGAAGACCCCATATGACGTTGTGATTTCAAGATCGTCAAGGAAAATGGTAGACAGGACACGATTAGTTGAAAATCCCGTTCGTCTAATATACAATTATAGGCAGCGTTTAAGTCGCTTTTATTATGACAATTACGGTATATAGATTGCCACTAGCGAACAATAAGGAAATTAATGTACAAGTCGCTCGTAGGAAGAAATTTTATAAAATATAGTATGTACTTCCCCTTGACCAGTAATTGGAACTTAGGGAAATTATCGACATTTGGAATCAGTTAAATATTATCATAACTAATTTTTACACATGTATAGCATGGATTGTTAAACACCATCAACCTCCAAAAACCTCCGCATTTAACAGAAATCCAAAACATGGAGCCTAGCTAACTAGCACTAATTTTTTTAACCAGACATTTATTTCATTGTTTATTGAAAGTATATCATCTTTGCTCAAAAATAACAGTAATTTATCTAAAGAAAAATAACTCACTTAAATTAATTTATTATAGGCATGATTTAAATCTATATGTAAGTACCAAATCAAATACGTTATAACATTTTCGAATAAACGTTCGCTCTTATTGCACCGATTCTCCAACGTTGTTTATTGATGAAGCCGTTTGTTGAAAAGTGAGTATGCGGAACACATCGTCTACATGTTGCTTGTCAACAGCGATTATTTTAATCATCAATTTCATACGTGCCCGAGCAATCTTATATCTCGCGTCGCGTATGCAAATTCACAGTACATTCAATTGTAAAATAATATCACAGTCGTGTACTAGATTCTCAAAGGCATAATTCTTGTTTGCGCCTACCGAGTCTACCTTTACAGATTCTATTTTATTGGGATTCCTGTTCAATATTATGGAGATTATGCTTCAATAGGCTTTGATAGGCGTTCCGAGAAGGGACCAGGCTGATTTAAAGCTGAGTTATGTGCGAATTTACTTAAAATCCTATAGTGTTATTTGAAGAGGTATAAGGAAATGTATTTTAAAAATTATGGAAAGTTTTTACAATTTTCCACTAAGATGAGATATGCAATTTATTACAGTAGGTAATTTGTTATAAAAGTAAATGAATTCACTTTATAAAAATTGAGTATTTATTACCTTATAAGCCCTAAATTCTATGTTCTACATTAACATTAACAACTACATTCCTTCGTATCGGGTTAATTTCCATTGTTAGACTTGACCTATCCCACTGCTGAACGTAGTACGTTCTAGGTACGTATGGTTACACAGAATTTCAGTACGGTGTGAACACTCTTTTGCAATTTGCTCTTTTCATTAGTTTTAGGAAGGGTGGCACAAAAATGACACGCAAGTATATAGGTATGTTAATTCCTAGATAAAGTAGTTAACGAGTCTTGATTTATAAACATGCTTAAATCGTAGGTATTTATATTTCTATAATTACTATAATCTTAATTTACATGTAAAGCAGTGTAGAATTTTACATATGTAATGCAAATCTAGATTGAAAGGATTAGAGGCTATACTTCCTTTATGAGATATGTCAGCTTAAGAGACGACTTGTGAATCTTTGTGTACGTGCAGTTAATTTTATCGTATTAATAGGGTAGGGCAGGATTAAAGAGCCTTTAGGATAGAAGTTCCTACAGCTTATAAGTGTACCAGTATCAAGTTGTAAGAATTTGTTATATAATAACGAATTTCGCATACTATTTTACAAATGAAATAGCGGGTAAACGTAGGGAGAACAGAATAATATGCATGATAATTTTAATGGGTGTAAGTGAGGCAACACTGTTTAGGTTACAATCAATAGTCTCTGCTTATCCTCTTGGGGGAGACATAAACCTCTCGACACACAGAAGTATGTATCCATACTAAGCCTAGCCTGTTC